>JARJDW010004803.1:0-35377 GCA_030264715.1 Adinopsis sp. GC000173
TGTATGAATATTACATTTTACGTCTTATCAAGTAAATACGCGTGTTTTATCAATAGAAAGTTATGCGCGCCTTTCTTTGAGTCGACTTGTAAATCGAATATAAAAAAAGGAGTATATAAGTAGTAAAATGGGCGCAATGTTTGCAGAATTCAATTTCAAACGCCCATGCAGCGAGCGTAAAAATCTCTCTATGAAATATTGCGCACTTCATTTCTTTATATACATTTTTTTCGCTCTTCACTTTGCTGCTGCTGCTGCACGCACACACGCTCCATGAAAACTTGATAGAAATTTGTGCCCATTCAATGAATGCGTCGTCGTCGTCACTCCATTCTATTATTACTTATTAAATGCGCACATTAAATTAAAATTATTTCACTACGCGAAAATCGAACCGGATGCAAGGCAAAACAGAAGAAGAAGAAGAAGACGAAGCAGAAAAAAGAAAACATATTTTCCATTTCATTCGGCAATATCTCGTCTTTGAGTTGAATAAGCATGCATTTGAATGCAAAGAAGGATCAAACTGTCCAAAATATCAGGTTTTGAAATAATTTCCTAAGGGAAATATAGCTTTGTATATGTGTTTAGATTCAATATACAACGCTTTTCTCAAGATTCCGCCAAATTCGTGCCAATAGCTTTGTCTATAAACTCCTCATCATTTAACATTTTATGCACATAAAAACATTCCACTCACTCGCTCTCGCATGTGCTATAAGAAACACATATTGATGTACTCCACACGCGGCCCGAATTGATTTATACTATAATGCAGACGGAGGAGCGGGTGGTTATTATTTATGAGATCGTAAATATGGTGTCAACAATATTTTTGTCTCATTTTAGAAAAAAAGTCATGTACAACTTATTTTACTGATTGAACATTAATTCTTATTTACTTCGCTAATCGAACTTATGATATTCAATTTAGTTATAAAGTTTATTATTACTAGTTGTTTGATTTTAGAAAATGAGTGTTTTACAACTTATTTCACTGATTTAATAATTTACCTACGTTTCGTCATTGCGATTTGTGTGATTTTGAACTTTAGCTTTAGAATAAGCTGTGATGCTGTTAAGATAACACAATTCTTCTTAGTTTTAGAGGAAATGTTTATATCGTCCAACTCAGCGTTTCTAAAACTTTTTATTGGCTAGAGACTAGTAAAAATTTTTAGCCTTTTATAGTGTTGTTAAAGTATCTGGTTTTTGAACTTGCATTGTTAAGTCATTAGAAATTTATATAGCATTGAAAAACGTATTCAAATCTTGCTATTTTGATTGATTATACATATATATCTTTCAATTAAAAATATTTCCAAAGTTTTCTTTTAATTATTATTTTAATCAAAATTTTGATTGCAAGAAAAGTTATAGGCTGAATTTATTAGAATCATTCGAGATAGAAAAAATCTAAGAATTAATATTATCGTATATCTTTGATGAAGAAAGGAGCTAGATTTGTGTAAAGCTAAACTGCTAGAACTTTGCCGGCCTTAATTGGATTTTTCATATTATTTTTCCTGGAACATCTTTGGTATACGTAGGTATTAGAACTCAAACAATTCTGAATAACCAACAATAAAGAAAGCAATTTCATGCTTTTTAATCATTCTTCTAAATAGAGTAAAATAAATAAATGTTTTTTATTGTTAATTCAATTCCGGAAATTTGGCCAAAATGTACATCGACTAAATAAAGTTGTGACCAAGTTGGAGTACTTTATCTCATTCTCATATTTAATTCTTTAAGAACTTATATTTGCCGATATAAATATTGAGTTTTTACATCTTCCGTCTGAGTGATGTGAGTTAAATTTATTATAAATGAGCGTAATTATCGTAACAGTGATAATTTTTAAACCAAGCGCTGAAAATCATTAGCTTTGTGGGATTTGCGCTCGGGCAAAGCTAATGTTTCTTGTCACAGCAGTCCATTTTCTTGATTTATCCCATAATTTTTCATCAAATTTTTGCTTGCAAACGTCACATTTTTTATTATTATATTGAAACGGGACTGACTGACTGAATGTATGTAGCAACAAAAAATACAGCCGCTATACTCTTCTTAATTAAAACGCACATTGTAATTTTGTAGATGCTTTATGTGCGACCATTGTACGTCGAGTTAAATTTTTATGCGACCGTATGCATTGAATCTACATATACATATATACTTTTATTGACAACGCGCAATATTCGATTTTTTAACAACATCAATGAATTTTTTGATTATATTGCATTGCATTGCGCGCCTATTGAAACACAGCCTACGTTTTTTTTATTATTGGCAATAAAATGCAACAACTTCAATATTGTTACTTAATACATACATGCATCAGTAATCACTTTAACACCCTAAGACTTATTTATCAAAATATTAAGTTGCATAATTTATTTTTCTTTGATCTTTGACATTTTCCATCAAATTTTTTATTGATTTTCATCACTATTATTCAAAAAAACGAGAAGAATTCTGTTCTTCTTGATTTTCGAACAATTATGATAAAACTTTATTAATTTTTATTTTCTAAGAGCGCTAAAATGTAGTTTGTCTGTAAATCCCACAACGCCTCTGCACCAATATTGCGCTTCCAATAATCGCATTCATCAGCAATCGCTTTAACATCCTAAGACATATTTATCAAAATATTGAGGCGCGTAATTAGTATGCGTGACAGCAGCCATCACCTGTCAGTAAGTCGCTGCAAATCTGATGCAATTAATCTATCATCCCATTTGCATTAAGCGATTAGTAGCAGACGCATTTCAAACGCAATTGATAATATATTTGCAACCTCCTTCTTCTTCTTCTTCTTCTCTTTTTTTAGCATTATAATGCATAAAATCCTACAAAGATTAAAGAAATTGCGAGTAAATGATGAAAAAAACCTGCTGACATAATCGAAATAAACGAAGTATTTTCGTAGATAATTGCAAAAGATCTTTTATCCAGATTGATGAAAACTGCTTTCGAAATCTTTTCTAATAAAAAAAACCGCACATACATACATACACTGGGCGTACGTATATACATATATGTATAATAAAATATTTGTATAATATAATTTATTACCGAAACCAAAGCCAGTAATTTATATTGAAAAATTGCTATTTATAATGCGTTTTTTTGTGTTTGCGCATTATATATACACACACAGACAGAAAAAAAAGGTAAAACCTTTCATCAAAATTTTATGCGACGGTGTGTGGGTGGGTGGCTGGTAACTGAAACACAGCAATCCTATATAGAAAGTCTGAAATGATCTGCAGGCTGATTAATAATAAATGCGTCTGAAACAATTATTGCGATTAAATTGCTATTTAAATAATAAAACACATTAGATTTGTTATAGATGACAGTTAAATCCCATGTCAAGTTGTCTTATCAAAGATGTATTTCAATTAGAAAATTACCGTGCAAAGTTAAATGAGTGTTTGTTCACGTCTTTAAATTTTCTTATGAATTATTTAGCGTCAGCGATATGAATTAGATTTTTTCTTCATTATGGTAATGTTTAACTAATGTTAAATATTTTAAGTCATTGTTGAGTCAATTTTGAATTAAACATCTAATAGGTAGTAATAGTATGTTAATTAATTGGCAGGATTAAACGAACTTGAAGAATCTAGTTAGTTAATTTTAATTTTTCGCAGTTTGCTTACTCACTTTATAAAAATCTATGACTAGGGACTAATATTACATTTTTTAGCTCTATTGAAAACTAATTTTATATGAATTTTCAATCATGTGAGTAATATCGAGTTGCTAAGAATGCAAATAAATTGCCAGGAAGGCAGAGAGACAACCCAGTATCTTAGAACGTTTTGAATTAGATGTTTTCTTCATTATGGTAATATTTAACTAATGTAGAATATTTTAAGTAATTGTTAAATCCATTTTGAATTAAACATCTATTAGGTAGTAATAGTATGGTAATTAATTGGCAGGTTCAAACGAACTTGAAGAATGTGCTCACTTACTTTTAATTTTTTCACTTTGCTCTCTATGGCTAGGAACTAATATTAAATATTTGAGCTTTATTTAAAAACTAATTTTGCGTGAATTTCCAATTATGTACAAGTAATATCTACTAGCAAAGAGTGCAGATTAATTGCCAGGAAAGCAAAGAGAAAACCCAGTATCTTTGAACGTTTTGAATATTATTTATCATAAACAAGGTGCGAACGTAGCGTGAAGTTGAGTCGAACACAATATTTATACAATCAAAGACGACAATGGCATTGAATCTAAGAATTTGACAGATAAATTGTACATTTGTGTTAAATTTTGTTTGTACAACTTTATGTTACTTCTACTTTATTAATGGATTTTGATAATTAAAATGTAAAGTGTGTGCTTTCCTCCATATTTTCTAGCTATTTTACTGATTATATTAAATATTACTTAAAACATTTTTTTTCTTTATTTTTGTCTTTTTTCCATCCATTTACTACTAATAATAAATATTATTTAAAGAAACTAACATAATAAATCTTTTTTCATGCTGCTGCGCTGTTGCAGTTTAAAATTATTTATGTATTTTTTGAAAGTACAACAATATATATTTTTATCATGATTCATTATTTCATACAGCGTACTTTATTTATTCTTCGACGATAAAAATGCAACGTATGTAGGTATATGTATGCTTTAGTAACATTAATTCGAATTAATTGAATAATGAAATGGTGGACTAGCCGGGCATTATTTTTACATCAAATTGTTATTGTATTAATGAAATGCGCGCATTCGCATTTATACTTTCCAATTTTACGACTTTTACATATAACATAATGACCATCATATCTAATAATTAAAATTTGTTTCAGGTAAATTACCAATAACAACGCCATCCCCATGTATTTGCCCCGCGTTACGTAAGTGCCATATGAAAAAAACAATTAATTTATTGATAAAAAAATAACGCATTGAATTACATTACTGTTTTAATTGAATAATTTTAGATTGGTCGGATCAAAGACACTGCGTGTTATTTTTCCACATCAATCTATTATTCTATTTTTGGGGTAACAAAATAAATAGCGTTCAGTTAATCATTTACAGCTTTCTATAGAATTAATTTGATTACATTGAAAATGGTTTTATGCGTCCACAGCGATGCGATAAGCAACAAAAATGTTTGCGTTACAGATAAATGTTGTGTTGGTTTTTATTTTTTTGCGTTTTTTGAATTTTTTTTATTTACAAATGTGAATAACATGTTGGATGAAACATTTATAAATAAAAACCATTGGATATTAAACTGTGGGAATATAAAAATGTCAATATCACCCAACAGCAAGTAGATTTCGTTTGACACTGATTGATACATCAATGTATTGATATATATAAAATGGTAAAATTGCAACAGCTGTGTTAAGATTTATATTTTATGTCGAAAACAATGTCTTGATTCAAAGCTATCACATCATTACACAATATTTCATTACATACACCAAATTAATTTGATATTAGGTAGATTCATTAAATATATTTTCAAGCGAAGACGAAGGCAAACAATTAAAGCGATCTTTAAATAAATTTAATTGATGCTTTGTAATCAGATTATATGTAAATATTTGCTTCAATCATTTATATTTGTTTTTTCTTTGTCTTGAATTGCTTTTTAAATAGACTAATAGATTAGTTAATAATGATGATTTAAGTATTACTTCCTAACAACACTATAAGTGAAAATTATATCTTACATTACAAATGCAATTTCAACCCTTTGCACTCGCTTGTCGAAATATAAGAAATTTTGCTTTAGGCTGAAACGAAAAGGTTTTCAGCTTTACAACTGCATTGATATATCTTTGTATAGGTAATCTTTGCTGAAAGCGCATATTTTCAGCGCCTTTCGGTCCACAAAATGGGTGTTTCTTGCAATTTTCTTTGATTTTCAGCATTTCCCATCAAACTATTTAAAGATTTTCATCAAAATTGCTCCAAAATATCAGAACAACGAAGTTCTTTTCACATTTTCGATAGATATCAATGAAAATCGATAAAAAAATTAATGGCAAATGCTGAAAAGAAGAAAGAAAGAAGACAACTGCATTGATATACCTTCATAGAGTTAATGTTTACTGAAAGCGCATATTTTCAGTTCTTTTCGGTCCACAAAATGGATGTTTTGGGGAGAAAAGGCGGCATTTTCAGAGGGTCTGAAAAAAATTGTATTATTTTGATTTAAATCAATTACTATTGTAATTTTTAAGCAAAGACAAATAATTAAAGCAATATTTAAATATGCTTAATTTAAAGGTTTTAATGAAATTTTATATAGATAATTCTTTTTGACATGCTTTTTTAGTAACTTTTGAATTGTTTAGATACTAAAGCGACCCTTAGCTTTTAAACGTTGTTGTAAATTTTATATTTTATTAATATCTACTCAAAATTTTAAGTGCAAAACAAGACTTTCAATGAAACTTTAAAGATCAACTCATATTTCTTGGCAAGCATTTTTTTATTCCTATCATTTTATATGCTAATAACCTTTATTGCAACAACAGCGACTAATTATTATTAATACAATTTGCATTTTTTATTCTAAATGTACCTATGTTATATAGTTTATTAGCGTATTAAAGTTTTACTACTTTATTTACCACCGCTAAGGTTTTTTAAGCTAATTAATTACATTTTTATGGCATAAATAAATCATCCGAAAACTTTTATGCGGCTTTAATTAGCAATGTGTTCGAAACACAAATAATTAAAATAAATAAAGTTCACTTACATATACCTACCTACTCTCTTCTAGCTGAATTACTTAATAATGAAGCCAATGAAATTTGGCTGAAATTGGTGGCACACACACTTGCAGCCATTCAGTGCTTTTACGATGATGGTATACATTTTTATTTAGTCCACCCACCTACAATAACAGCGCAGCGTAATTATTCGCAAATTAAGAACCGAAATGAGTTATGATATGTAGCGTATGTAATGGCACTTTGTCATTCGAACATAATATGTTCGTATACTCCGCTAGTTCCATATGTCAACGTAAAAATGTGTTTAATGTGCAACATAAACTGCCAAACGATACTTTTACACGGAAAATGAAATATATATTATTTACTCGACAGAAACAGCAGTTAGTTCTCTCTTGCTTTTGTTTCGCTCTCTTAAAATAATAATAATAATAAAACGCCAGACACATTTTTTCCTCACTTCCTTCGCTCGTCGCGTTTGTTTGTCATGATTGATTCACTGCGGAAAAGTGTTGTTAGATTTTCGCCTCCTGCCCAACAACATACACATACACATATACAGTCAATATCTGTTCGAAAAACTACTACTTCAGGGGGTCCAAGCATAATATCCACTAGACCGGATATAATCTAGGATCCTGCGGTTCAACGCAGGATGTAACATGACCGCTACATTAAAATCCTATTTGTGATGTAACACCCATTCCCCAACTAACACACACATATACACAACTTTATTTCCAGAAAAATATTAATTTATGTAACATGCAACACGTGCATGTGTTGTTGCTGTTGCTGTTGTTGTTGTTGTTATTGTTGTTGTTATTGTTGTGATTCGTTTACTTTTTCTCCACTTTTAATTGACGTAAAAAGGCTTTCTTTGTAACAACTGAAAGTCGCTTTTTATTTGTTGCTCTATAGAGTTCCTTCTACTGCATTATAAATAAGATACTTTTCATTTCTTGTTAATCTTTTTTCATTTTGAATATTTATTTACATTACACAATTATTAAATATATTCTAAATATATTTTCTAGTAGCTTCATAAGATTCTTAAACATAAAATTTTGACGATTTTCTTCTTTTTTCTTACTTTCAGCATTTACCATCAAACTTTTATCGATTTTCATTGATATCAATCGAAAATGCGAGAAGAATTGCGTTGTTCTATCATTTTGGAGCACTTTTGATGAAAATCTTTAAAATGCTTTGATCGAAAATGCTGAAAATCAAAAAAAAATCAGAAGAAATTCGTCAAAAATCTTTTATTTTTAACATTTTTTAATAAATGTTGAAGAACTATTATGATGTAGGTGTTTTTAATATTACTCAAAAATTATTTTTAGTATTTAAATTAAAATCGAAATTGCTTCGAGGAAAATATTGCACTTAGGTAGCATGCAACACGTGCATGCGTTGTTGCTTTTTCTCAACATCTAATTGACATCAAAAAGCATTTTCTATAATATAACACTAAAGCGGCGGCCCAATTTATTAATTTCTCAATGGCATAGCAGGTTGATATCCTTTTTTGCGCGTTTACTTTTCGCCGCCACCGTAATTCCACGCTACACCGCTACCACCGCCACCACGCTTTTCACCTGCCGAATACATTACGTACACGCAACGCTGCAGGTTTGGTTGGGGCGCTAAACCCTTCAGCAGAAAATTTAGAATGAAAAGCGGCATGCAATATTTATTTGCATTTAAATGCTACTCTCGCAAATACGACCGATAAATTTTTTCCTTTTTGCAATTAGTAACCATTTTTTTCTTCTAATCCGCTTTTGCGCTAAATGAGTTTCATTAACATGAATTTGGGATGTTCCTCACGAATTGATTGCTTTTTGGGGTTGGAACAATGTACGATAAACGCGCGTGGTGGAAAGAATGTTTGCAGCACCGCACACCGGATCTTTTTTATCAAACATGCAGTGCGGCGCTCGCAAAATTATTCGCCCACCTTTATTTACCCAAAATTAAATTCATTTACAAGTATTAATGCGTAAATCTTGCGTTTTTAAATTAGATAACGCGGAAAGTATGCGAAAGATATCCGAATTTCCATTTTAACTTAAATTAAAATTTTACATTAATTAGCATATGATTATTTGAAAAATTGGAGGATATCTAATAAATTTTATAATAAAAATGTGTAAAGTAAATATAAATTAAAGCTTATTAGAGATAATTCTATCTACTTTATAATACTTTCAATTCAATTCAAGTCAAAACTTTTAAATTGGTTGTTGACTTTCAAGTTTCACAATTTTTTACTGATTTGTGTTATAAAAAATGTTGTATACTTTCTCATAGGTTAAAGCTGTTAAGGTTTATCAGATTTTCTAATTTATATTTTAAAACTACATTAAATTTCAAATATTTATTGTAAATGTTGCATGATAGATATAAAAATGCTTCTAAAAGATATTTTTAAGGATTACTTTCTACAATTAAAAAAAACAGGTTATTTTTATTCATCCTGTATAAGATATATTTAAATATTGTTTTAATTTGTGGTAATTTTAATAGATTCCAATTTGTAAGCGGTTGTTTTAAACACAGTTAATTGAATTAATTTTTATAATGGAACCGGATTGCACAAAAAAGTAGACAAATAATGCATCCAAAAAGATTAAAATGCATATACAATATATATTTGAAAATGCACGTCGACTGAATCACAATGAAATGCATTAATGTAATGAAAAATATAAAATATTTTACATTTAAAAGCGCGCGCTGCTTGGAAAGCGTCAGGTACTTCAATAATGTTTATAGGTTAAGTAAATCAAAAATACATCAGAAGAAAATATAAAAACCATTATGTATTCGCTTCCATAAAATTACGTCCAACCACATATTTTTATTACTCGCGCATTGCTTTTCCGAAAAATGAAGCGAAAAAATATGTTTAAGTATATCGAATGATTATTACGTGAATTTACTGCCGGTAATGGACTATAAAATAAACTATTTTCGTATGTGCAACTTAAAAAATCTACCGCTAATTGCAGCAAACACGTATACATTTTATTACCTAGTTTTATTTTTAATTAAAAATCCGAATCGTGATAAAATGCATTCGATTAAACTAAATCAAATAATGCGCTCGTCGACGTAATATTATTTATTTGGGTGCATTTTGAAGTGTATTAAAACATTCCAATCGTTTCGTTTCGCTGGCGACGCTCCAATAAAACGGCACCGGGAATGAATTAGAATTGTAGTTGAACTGTTAAGAAGAAACTAGCAACAGATGTCCAATTTAATAAAATCTAGATTGGATGCAACAGCACTTCAATTGAATCATCATCCTACGTACGTACTACTACGGGCGAGAAAAAAACACACACATTGAAGTCGCAGTCACGGCGAAAAACATTTTCTCATCATCGTCGTGTAAATATCAGAGCGCACAAGCACGTAACGAAAATTTTATTTATATCGTTTTTTTTAGCTGTTATTCGATACATTTTTTATATGCGCCAGTGTGTGTGTGTATTCTTTGCCGAAGCTAAAAATAGCACTCAAAAAAACATCTGCGTAGAGTAATATTCTCTCTCCTCCGTTTTTCAAAACCTCCATTCTTCTCAATATTTTCTGTCGGGGTGAACGCAGCGCGCTTGGCGGCGGCGGGCGCTCGACTGCTTTCTGCAAAGTCAAACGCGCGTTACATTTGCGTTCGTAATATAAGAATATGTAACAAATATTTGATTTTACTAAATGTAATATAATGTAAATGTGATATATGAGCTTGCATTTTTATTCTATTACACATTCTATTACCGTTTTTGCTGCCAGAGCGTAAGATTTATTTGCCATGATTTTAGCGCGTGTTTGACGTTTTAATTCACTTTTATTTAAAAAAACTAAATTGATGGTTAAGTGGCGCATGTTAGTATATGCTTAGACTTTTACTGTTTGAAATAATCGTAAAGGATTTTTAGTTTGCTTATTACTTAATTTCCGCTTCTATAAAAAGCTTTAAACGATATTTTCCGATTCAATTTTTTAAAGTTTCTTCTTAATTTTCATCTACAACAATTTTTTTTCTTCATTTTTAGGTTTTTCTGGATGCAATAAAAAACTAGGCACCGAAATTATTATCTTCTTGTATAAAAAACTCAATAATATTTCAATTTATACAAATTTTGATAGTTTCTATAACTATGTCTAGGACTAGAGTCATTTTTTAAAAAAATGTCTCTGATTTTTTAGTCTTTAAACAATGCCAAAATAACTAGATTTATTTGCCATTTAGCGCATATATGACAATTTAAATATCTTTTATTTAAAAACCAATAAAATGCAAAAAATATATGTATCCATCGATATATTGTATATTTTTTTGATCGAAAACGGCGAGAGCACTTTTGTGTTTTGGCTCAATTTATATTCCGCTTGACAATTGGTTTTCTACAACATTTAAATGCGCTGCATGTTATCCATCTTTCATTGTAGATTGAGATTGAAAACATTTTAACAAAATGCTTTTTTCGTTTAGACAAAAGGATCAAAAATGTTATATGCAAATATCAAAGCGCGCGAGCTGTTTTTGCGTCGCTATTATTGTGCGAATGGAATGGAACGTGCACCAGTTTCAAAGCAACACAACGATTAATAATAATTCACGTTTTAGCAACACTACTAAATATATAAGATCGGATATTATTTATAGCTCAATTATAAATAAAATATTCATCTTCATTAAATTTTATTAATTGACTAGATTAATTTTATAGATGATTATACGTATATATAAATATAGAATATATTTTTGAAATTATAAATTGTCTATTGAAAGCGTTTTTATATCCGCAATTAATTATGCCACATAAAATATTTAAATTTTTAATTAATCATAAAAAGGCTATATATTTCACATAGTTAAACGCAATAATAAAACTTAGTTTAATTGCACATAAACAAAGCAAATATATTTTTATTCATTCTAAATTACGCGAAGAATGTACATATTTATAAATTTAATATTAAAATTTATTTATCAACAATTTATTTGAAATTATAGCTATTTTTTTTTGAATATTAATTATTTCATTATTTATCTCAAAGGAAATAATAAGTCGTTGTTGATTTTGAAGTAAATTAATGGAGTCTGCCATGGCTTTGAATCAAACTACTTAAAGCTCATTTAAATCTGTCAAAGGAAATGCAGCAGTGAATATATTCAGAATAGGAAACACAGTTTTTTGAAAAACGCGAATCTCGTTTTAGAGAAATGAAGCTATTTTTGCCGTCAACCAAACAAAGTTCGTCTTGAAATGTTAGTTTTGATTTTGAATTTAGATTTTTATAAACATATTCAAGATATTACTAATTCGGTGTCTTATAAAAAGTGTTTGTAGTTCAAATCCAACAAAAATGAAAAAAAGTTTGAAAACTAATGGTCACGAAGAGTTTCATTTAAATCCAAACGTAAATATAAACTGTTTATCAAAAAACATTATTTACAAAGACTTTGTAGATTTCATTTCCTATTAATTTCAACACATTGCCAATTCAGTGTCGCAGAAACAATGTTTGTAGACAAACTTAAATATAAACTGTTACGTTAACAATTCAAGCAAATCGGAAAAGAACCAGTTTTCCCTCTAGCTAGATAGTACATTTTACATTGCATTCTATTCTAATGATTTATTCATTTTTAAAATTATTAAAGTAGACATATGTGACCAAATATTCTGCTATTTACTCCTGCGATTGGCTGTTTTTTTTTTGAAATTTCAAATTAATTTATGATCTATTTATTTGCTGAATTCTTACATATGTAGCGACAGGCATTGTGTTTGAGTGAATTAATTTTCAAATTGAAATGTAATCCTATTGGGCATTAAATCCGTCGTCCGTACACATATTGGCGCTAAAATGTACGCATTCGGCAAAAAGATCATCAAGTGTGCAAAAAGCGAAAGCGGCAGACAGGTTTAAACCGCAACAACATCGAATGTGGAAAAACTGTTCGCATGCGGAAAATCGAATCTTTGCTTATACGTACACGTAGTATATCTGGGCAACACAACATGCTGACTCTTAAATATTCAAGGATCCGGTAAATATTTACAACTGCATAAATGATTCATAAAATAACATTACAATGGGGCGCTATATCAACACCCAGCTAGGCTTTTAGCGATATTAACGATAACAAAAACAAAACGTCGAACGTCGTCGATCGGTGGCGGTAGTGTAATTAACGGATTATAGTACATCTTCATTGTGTATTTGGGCGCAATTATCGTCGGCTGCTCTTTATTCCAACTCGACAACCAAGCAAAGTTGGCGCAATTAGTTTGAAAATGTGTTGTTATTATGTTTTGGTGTGTTTGATCGATATGCAGCTTTAGGTAATAGCGACATTGACAAATTACTATCGCAAATGATAAGGAAATGCTTCATCTGTTTGTAAATGTAGAACACATGTACACAATCCATGCAACAACAACAACAAAAAAAAACAGCAACGCGCCATACTCTTTCATATAGTATGCTGAAATCGAGGAGATATTTTACAATATGCATAATTCGCTGTCGTTTGCACACACTACTGTTGTTTATATGCTGATTGATTATTTATCCGGGAAAAATGCATGAGGAATAAATGCTTGAGTCCGTTGTCTCAGAGTCTGGCTTACATTTCCACCTGCTGTGTGTGTATGTGTGTACCCGGCTTTCGCTGAAGAATCTAACTAAGACCTGACCCGAAACGTATCCAGCGAGAATCAAACGTTGGCGGCGACCGACCGACCGCAAACGAAAAAAAAGAGGAAACTTTTTTTTGCGCGCGTGTAAATTAGATTGGACGTTGAAACACGAATGCAAAGGGGCGAGGGAAAAAAGTTTGTTGCAAGTTTATGGAATGAACGGGCGGTTAGACACATTTTGTGCGTTGTCGAAAAAAAAAAAGGTTTTTAGTGTAGTAAAAGGTATCAAAGTGTAATTGTTATGGATGTTAATGCAGAATTTCGCCGACAGATACCATTTTGATAAATAGAGTCAAAGAGGTTGTTTTATAATGTATAAAATAATTAAATATTTAAATGGAATTCTTTAAAATGTAGTTGGGTCAGATTAAGGAACATCGAGACCCGAAACTTAAGGTCATAACTTAGGTGATGAAAAATCTGCTTAGTAAAGAAGTTCGATTCCTAATCTAGTAAAAACGGGAATTAATGCAAGTACAAAATGTTCAGTAGATAACTTTTCATATCTTATAACTGATTTATTTAGAAAAATTTGAATGTTGTTGCATCTAATGAAACATAAGGCAGGTTTTTTCCACTTACTTATCTATTTTTAGAATACAGCAATAATAAGCATTTCTTATTAATCAGCGAAAATAATCAATATATATAGGACATAATACACCCACACATTAACTTTTATGAGGTCTAACGACACATCATTAATACCCCCGGCGTTAAATCACACAACACAACAACGGAAAATGAATGTTTGTAGCCAATGCTTTTAAAACTTACAATATAAAAAATCAACGCGCATTAGCGCGACGTGACGCGCCGGGTTTTGGTAATATTTTAAATATTATTGATCAAATCGCAATCGACGACAACGGGCGGCGGGCGCGTAATAAATGAGCGCGGTTGTTTTCTGAAAGTTAGTACATTTATGAATGCCAGAAATGACGTTAAATAATCGTCGAATTAATGTGCAGCTTTGTACGTATTTATGTATTAGGGCAATTCTAATGTGTTGCGCGCATTTTGATAATAAATTCGATGGGTTAGCGGGGACGGCGGGGACGTAGAAAGAGAATGGGGGAGACGAAACCATTTACACCCAAAGTTTTATAATAAAAAGTTTAAATAGTTTCTGGCGGTGGCGCGCTGCTACCTACTACTACACGGCTTTTTTGCAGCAATACAATAAGAAACTTGGTTGGGCCGTGGTGCAAAATTGCAAACTCTTAATTGCCGCTGTTTGCCTCCCCATTGGTGAAACAGGCGTTCTTTGTGCGATTGCAATTAATTTTCTGGATCGATTAAAAATTTCAACGTTAATACACTTACAACTAAGTCAAGAAAATAGACTCGTGTGAGGAGTAAGGAACAAGTGCTAAATTTTTAAGAGCTTTTGGCGACCTCAAAATAAAAAATAAGTATTTCACCGGGTACACAGTAATTTTACAGTCACTATTTTAAAATAAAAACAAAAATTAAATACAAAACAATTATCTGGATTTATATAAGTTTTTAAGACGGATTTGTAGAATGATTGATAGACGCGAATAGGGATAATTTAAGATTGATAACGTGCATGCGAATTTCATAATTTAGCACTCTGTACATTTATTTATAAAGCATTCCATTTGCAGTTTTAAATTTTTATATATAAAATATTTATGCTCGCTGATATTAAAAAAGTTGAATTAATATTGAATAGCATCCGAGCGACGTCGGCTACATATACAACGCGCGCGCTTTTTTACTGACGGCTTCATAATCTGCGCGCTGGCAAAAATTTGTAGGTATACAACAATAAAAAAAAGCATTTTTTGCTCCTCGTATTGTTTGCGTATTATATGGCATCATCTATATGATAAATCCTAACCGAAATAGCATTTCGAGCTGATGAAATTATAACGTAATTGTGTTAGTAGGATGAGTAATGCAGAGGAGAATCGCGCTTTTTATCAAGACGGACGCTAACAGGTGCAGTGATTTATAATAAGTTTGGATACTGTTGTATAGTTTTCTTTGCGCGCACACGACTATCTGGTGACCTACAAAAAATACGAGCCGGTTTAAACAGGAATAAACAATGAAAGTGTTTTTTTCTTTCTTGAACCGTCGCCGCCGCATTTCAGCGTCTAATACGATGCAATTTTCTTGCTTTATCGCAGCACCTAATTTTTGCGCGCTTTGTTTGAATTCTTATCCGTGCGCTCTCCTCGCTCGCATTAATTAACGCCAAGCACTAATTATTTTTATAAAATACTGAATCCGCTGAAAGTTACACAAAAAATGCAATTTGATTGATTACAATTTGGTAATTTAAGTATACATATAATAACATTTTTCAACAAATAAAATAAAATGCGCTAAAACCTATAAAAATATAGAAAACTTTGAGAAATCCACTCATATTCTTTAAAGTAGTGTTAAAAAAGCGATTGAAAGTTATCCACTGAAAATTACGGAAAAACAGCAATTTTATTGATTAAAATTTAATAAATCAAACTATAGTGCATGAATTTCGTTGAGTATAAATATTTTTTATTTTTTTTTAAATTTTATTTATACATGCTTTTCTACAAATAGTATAAAATGTGATAACATCTGTAAAAATATGTAAAACCCAGAAAATCCACGGATATTCTTTAAAACTATATGGTAAAAAAGCTGAAATAAAACAAAAGTAGTACAAATGTTGTAAATATGGAAAAGGTAAATAGGTAAACAGGATAAACTGATAATTAACAAATCTTCTTATCTTGAAATTGTGTTGTATAAAAAGCTGTTACTTTAAAAATCTTTTTTTAGGTCTCTTTACATTTCTCACTTACCTACCAATAATTTTTTTTGTTGAATACTAATATTTCATTGTTTCGCCTTAAGTGCCTCATTAATAATGCTTATAAAGATGGTAGAACCATTAAATTTAAACTTACAGAAAATAAATCTCGGCTAATTGGCACAAATTATTTAATTTAACCAAGCGAATCCATTAATAGACAAGTCGCGCCGCGGAGTACGCCGTTGTCTATGTTGCTGTTGGCGAGAGAGTTGCGAAGCGCAAAGAGAAAAAAAACTAATCTTGACGGCGGCAACTGTACGTTTAGATAAAATTTTCATTCATCTGACTCGTACAAATTGAAAGTTGGATCCTGTTATTTCCTTATTCCGCATACAAAATGAATATTTCCCATCGAATTTCAATTATGTTAAAATTGCTGATTTGGATTTCGTCGGCGCGCTTTTCATATTGACTTATCTATTATGAAAAACGAGCATTGCGACAATTTGGAGACACGAAAGAAGAAGCAATATAGAAAGGCAAGAAAGAAGACGAGAAAAAAAACGCTCGCCGACGGAATGCGATTGAGGGTTAATATACGGGAGAGGACGAAACAAATGAAGACCTTTTCCTCTCTTCCCTTATTGATTTTTTTTGTGTGTACGTTTGCTTGCTGCCGCCTTTCTTCCTGTCCGACGAGTTTTATTTGAGTTTAGCACCTGGACTAACACAACGTTACTTTTTTGCCGTTAGTAGTATACTTGTTTTCGCTCTCTCGAATGAATATTTGTGAACGCTTCCAGCATGAAACTCACAACAGATGAGGTAAAAACACGAAAAAGTCGTTGCTTCATTGTGCCATTTCTAACCAACATTTACCAATTACTAAAGCAAGAAACACACCAATAACAACAACAAAAAAACTTGCGCTCGGATGGAAAAGCAATCACAGCAAGATTTTGTACAAAAATTAAAATGTGAATATTATTAAATTTTCTTTCTGTTTTTGCGTTTGTGTGTGAAAACTAAAATAACGTGCACAATTTTAAATTTAAGTTTTAAGTTTCGTTTAAATTTAAAAATCGATTTTTTTTCCTTTTTCGCGTTTGTGTGTGAATTTTAAATTGTTCGGAAAACAGGGCGCGCATTTTTTTAAACAGCGCCTAGAATAAAAATTTACAGTAAAAACCATCAGTCACGAAGTGATTAATCTTACTAAGACTTTACGACTTTCTTAATCCCTCCCTTGAGTTTTTTTGTTGATAATATATTCTTTTTCCAGCAGCAACTTTAATGTATGCTGCTATTTTATTCTTATCAAAATAATATATATTTTACTACTATACAGTCGCTCACTAAATTTTTCACAAACGACAAGAAGATTATAAATTAAATTATTTCGTTATGAATGGCGATACAATGCGATGATGCATTTAATTACATCTATAATTATATATTTATTTATTAAAATTAATATCATTGATAGATAATTATTAGTATTGAATAATTACCTACCTACACACATTATTAATTAGCAATATGATAATTAACGCTTTTATACATAGATATGTATAGGGACAATAAATCTGCTTCAAATTTGCAATTTTAGTAAAAACTTTCAACGCAATTGATCACAAACGAAAATATTTAATTAAATCGCGCTAATGGAAACAAATAGCCGAATTGAATTAACATAAATTATTATTGAATAAAGATTCATTCGGCGCTGCAAATCCGGCTAGTTTCACTACTAGCTTTTATTAATTTAATTTTTCGCTGAATGCAAAATGTACAGTATCTGTATGTATGCGTATTTATTTATATAGAGTGGTATAGGTATTTTGAGTACGTAATTAATCTATCTATTCATCTAACTAAATATTAAATGTGATGTTATTTAATGGCTATAAATAGGAATGTGCGCGCGTAAATAGCGGATTTGTAATTTTATATAATACAGATGCGAGCGATTATATGTTTTAGAAAATCGCGCGCGCAAATAAACGCCGCGCGCTGACATCATTATGTAATAATAACGATAAATACGCGTATTCATTGCGCGTTAAATTATGAAAAGCTTTTGTGTGCGCAATCTAATTAACAATTTGTTAAAATTCAGCACATCAAGCACCACACTGATTATCCGAAAAAAAAAAACACTATATTTAGCTCATAAATTATTTTACATTCACATCACGCCGATTATATCGTATTATTTTTAATAAATTATGCATTTGAATACATCGGGGATAATCCGCAAAACTAAAAATTTATAGGAAAAAAAGTGCAAGCCTAAACATTTTTGAAGAATACAGTGCAATTATGACTCTGGCGGATAGCCACGCTATACGATTACACTCAACAGGCACAAATTTTAAATCTTCCTTTTTTCCAATATCGGGTGTTAAAGAGAAACAAGGATTTGACGAATTATACCAGAACAATTTTCATTTATCGTCGCACATTGCGATGTTTCCAGAGTCATTCGGATGGATTTGAGCGAATACATGTGTTTATATGAGAAATGTATTAGTATAATGCTTGCTTTTCGAATGTTTTTATTTTTTTTACCAATGTAAATGAATGAAAATGATTGATGTTAGAGTTGTTTTCTATGTAAAATTAAATTTCCCGTCGATTGGCGTCGGAAAAAATGCAAAAAAGTAAATAGAAGTGGGGGAAAGTCGTGAAAAACCTGAATTTTTTTCATAAAATTGGCCATAACTTTTTTCGTATGGGAAATAGCGAGCAACTGACCATGCCAATCGTTTTAGAATGACTAAATATCCCTTTATACGAAGTTTGAACGAAATCGATGGTCCATCGATTTTTGCCAAAATCGTAAGGTTAACTAACCCCTTTGCGTTTTTTTGGTCGAAAAATTTTTTTTTGATTTTCGGCAAACTAAAGATTTCATATCGTAGTAGGGCTCCAAAAAAGTTCATACACAAATTTGCAGCCTGCTACGATGATTGGAAGTGGTCTAAAAAAATTCTTTTCTTCGTCATTTTGCATTTTTCGCGCGAAAAAAAGTTTTAAAATTTTTTTTCGATTTTTGCCAAACTAAAAATTGCATATCGTAGTAGTGCCTAAAAATAGTGCATACACAAATTTTCAGCTTGCTACGATAATTAGAAGTGGTCTAAAAAAATTCTTTTCTTCGTCATTTTGCATGGCGATTATATGCATACGCAACGTTCATACCACATTGGATAAATAAAATTGAATAATAAGATAGTATAATTGATTCATAATAATAGAAATAATAGTCACTATTGGCACTGATGATAATCTTAAAAATTGAAAGTCTACTTAATTATTGTGTAATAGTCAACATTTTTGTTAAAAACAATTAATAAATTAATTAGTATAGCATGCGAAAGTGGATGGAGAAAAAGCAAATTGATTTTGTAACACAACATTGCGTAATAAAAGCGCCGGAGACACTTTTATCTGCTGCGCCAGTAAGTGGAAAAACTTGTTGCTTCTGACTTTAATCTCCAACTGCATCTGGTTATCATGTCCTATATTAAGCGCCCATCATCGATATCCATTCTTATTTATGCCGCTGCAAATGATTTATTACGTCAATTCGAGCATAAACAAATTAGCGATACAAAAAAACAACAACAGCAACTTGCCTCGTAAATATTAACAACGATGGGAGGATGAAAGAGTGGCGCGTTTGATGTGACTGTTTAATAAACATTTTTTGGCTTCAGCGCCAATATGTACGTAATGTGCGTGTGCGAGGCGTCGCTGGTGGAAGCGAGAGGCGCAGCGCGCGCGTTCGAACGTCGGCTGGAATTTTTATTGGTTATATGGGCAGATGCCGAACAAATCAACTTTGCTAATAGTTTGATGTGCGTTAAACAGCCAGCGCAAATTTGTTTTTATTGAATTTGTGCCAAAGCCGTTTCAATACATAAAAGCTTTCGTGGAATACAGCAACTACTACCATATTGTCGTAAAATATTACACATTTTTAACAACTTTATCGCGTACATATTCAAAATAATAATATAACGATTGCAGCAATACAATATTTACGAGGATGATCTAATTTTCTCTACTTTTCCTATACTACATTTATTTCTATAAAATGTTTTATTTACGTACTGCAATAAATTCAAACATAACGCAATCGTAAAATAGTTTTAGCAATACAAAGGAAATTATTATTAAATATAACAACTTTTTTTAAAACCACTTAAATTTTTATTGAATGATTGAGTAAAAAAATGAAAAATGTAAGAAATTTTATTATTTACGGCACTCTTTGATAACAGTTTAATCAAATATCGCATACAATTACACTACTACAATATTTTGTCAAAAAAATGTTGTTTTTGCAATGCTCTATTGGATTTTTACTCAGAAATGCTGTTTATTAAAAACTTCTCAAAATATTTTTTATGTAAAAGTCACCCAATGATAGAATTTTAATGAAATGTAAAATGCTTTTGTTTTTATTTGAATAAATTATTAAAAGTTTTTACAAATGCTATATAATTTTAGCGTTTATTCAAAAACAAGTGACTTTCCTCTCTTCGCATGTCACTACACTCCAAAATGCTTTTTATTTCATGTCTCTATCTTCATTATTACAACTTTAAAATGAAAAATACAATTAACATAGTTTCCTATAAAATTACATTATATATAATATAATTTTAACGTAGGATATTATTATTTGTAAGCAACATTTAAGATTTCCCAAGATTGTGTGCAATACTTCAAAAAACCAAAAACGTTCGTGAATATGTCGCATATCCTTATTATATGCCAATACGATATAGATATGTACATTACTCGCATTCGTATGAGATATGTGCGAATATCCATACTTCACGGATTACAACGCATAAACTATTTTCCACCAAATAAAGAAAAAACATGCTTTATATTGCTTTCTTTGAAAGACTCCCGTTTTATTATCGCGGATAATGCTTAGATATGAAAACGAACAAAAAATGTAATATTTATGTTTTCATTGCTGTTGCACACATACAAACACACACATAGAGTCGGTGGTGTATTGCACTCAATCGCTAAAAAAGTGGCGAAGAATTGCTGCTTCTAGTGGTGGTGGTGGTTTTTGTCCCGCTAGTTTACCAAAAACGCCGCCGCCGCCTTTTGTGCGCGTTGCAACTGGTTGTTTATAATAAACATTGCTGCTACAATGAACTTTCCAGCCATTTCATTTTATCCATCATCGACAACTTGCTGTTTGTGTGTGTGCGTGCGTATCGTCTATTTTCATGAATAATATTTTCGCACGTCAATTTTAATTATACGCGCTAATCAAATTTGCGTCCAAAATACACATTGTTTTTTAATTAACTGACAATCACAATTTAAGACGCCTTCAAACGTCAAATCAATCATAAATATTTTAAAATCGTCTCATTTGCTTTTAAACGAAAATTCAATACAGCAAAAAAAAATTAAACTGGAACATCATCCATTAATGGCTGAAACACATTTTACATAATTGTTAATGGTTTGGAAATTGTTTTATTACAGAGAATGAGTGCACATGATGTATGCGTGCATCATTACATATTGAACATGTTCTGATTCAAAAACATCAATGCCATTTTGTGTATTGACAAATATTATATAATTAACTTTACTTGTTGTGTTGTTCGAGGCCGGGGCCCGTTCTTTAAATCAATTCCGAAATCTGGAATATGATGTATTATTAATATGCGAACATGCATATTATTATGCGCTAATTACCTATCGATGCATTGATTACGATTTTATGCCATTATTGTACGTTATGTCGCTGCGATATAATTTAAATCAGTTTAATTAGTTATTGAAACAAAAATGTATTTGGCTTTATACATATGTTTATGTTAATTATCAATTAAAATAGCAAGCAAAATTTTCTAATTATCTATTATTAATTAAAATTTAATAATTCAAAAGATAAATAAATGTTATTATTTATTGACCAAATAAAGTTATAAACTTTAGTTAAATCTAAACTTTTATGTTGTTTTTGCGTTTTGTAAGGAATCTATTTAATATTTTTGATGATTACATCTTCTAATGTGTTTACTAAAACATCAAAATTTCATAGTAGGTATGAATATATTAAGTTAAAATCAATATTTAATAATTGTAGAGATAAAATAATGGATGCTTAGCTAAATTTTATATGTGTAAAAGTAGTAATATAGAAGAACCTCTTGGTTTGATATTAAATTTATTTAGTTAGTAGTCAATCGACTAATAATAAATATATTTATCTACTTGCTTATCTATTAGGTGAATCAAGAGTTTTACTAAATTTCAATTTGAATTTGTTTATTAACAATCTACATTAATAGCTTCACTAATTTTTATCAAAATTGAGAAGTTTTGCTACTTTCTCAGACGTATTGCTAGTTAATGGAAAGATATCGTACTAATAAAAGGAAATCTTGCTGAAATTTTTAAATTTAATAAAATTAGAGATTTTATATTGAGTTGCTTATTTATTTAGAAGTCATCGCACTAATAATACGTGTAGGCACTATCGTTACAGGTTGAAAATATTCGATAAATTTGCCGGCGTGCACTAATTAAAATGTGTTGCGTCGAAATGTTTTGGGTGTATATGTATGTATAAGGAAAATTTATATACGCATTGTATTATGTGGCGTATTACTCATGTTCCCGTTGTGTTATAATCATAGCTAGTATCCATAATGGATACGTGTAGTAATATTTATTACTTTGGAATTACTTAATAGCGCAATACACAAATAAGTTCTGTTTCCTATCTGAATATATTAGGTATACGTACTTACCAACAACAAACCTCCAATTTATATCTCACTAACCTACCAAACAATTTATGGATGTAATAACGCCAGAGCGCCGCAATAAGGCGTTACGGAATTATCATTTTCTGGAATAATGGCTAATCACTTTTACTACATGATCATTTCGCTACAATTGCATCTAATGATAAACCGTATCGCAATACAGTTTATGGATATTTCAATACAAACAAACAAAGATCATAAAATCTAAACAAATACACTGATTTGCGAAACATTCTGTATTAGAAACTAGCGCATAGTTGAACCATCTTTTCTACTGAAATAAATTCTAAACAATACTCTTATGTGTATACTATCTTGTTGAAAAAAACACCCTGTTTTCCTAGATACAAAAAAACATTTTTTTAAATTTATTATAAAGCTTGACGTTTTTGAGCTTTAAATATAGTTTTAGTTTGAAAAGAAAAATGAATCAAAACTAAACTATTTAACAAGAAAAAATCACCTGCTTCCTGGTTGTTTGTTGCTTGATAAATTATATCCCTCTGCAGGTACATTTATAATTGATAATAAAATATCGACGTGTTGATTTCCAATAACGTTTTCAGTTTGCGTCTAAACGAGTTACGTTTTACTACTATCACCCTGCCTTTATGATTCGCAGCGAGGATGAAAAAATTTATAACGGCGTGTAAAATCGTTGTGTCGGGGGGTGGGTTGGTGGATGATGTGATGATGCTGACATTTAGTTTTCAAGCGGTTATCGATGTTGCACGTGTAATGTGACCTGATATAACTTGCCTGCAATATTCCGACAACTATGTCAACGATTTTACAGCTTACACTAACAAGTTACACATAATTTAATGCAAATTTGTAGATTTTGTAACATTATTTCGCAAGTGTTTAGACAGACAAACACTCACAATATATATGTATATATGTATTGTATACGAGTGCTCTACATGCAAATTTTATTGTTACAAATAATATTTTTACTATTTGCAACAATAACAAGCCGAGGTGCAAAAACATACAACTGTATAATTAGAAGAATAAAGCGAGTACCATAAATGCGTTGATTGATGAAAATGTAATTGTTTGTAAATTAAATTTAGTTTTTTTGTAATTTACAAAATTGTGTTTAAATAGAATTTATTTAAAAAATACAAGTGCACTCATACGTCAACTGGTTTAAATGAGCAGTTCAGTACAACCATCCACTATTAATTTTCCAGCAGATATTCATTATTAATGCATTTCTCCGAAACGCTCTTGAATTTGAAATTTGTGCTAACTTGTATACGCCAGATTGGGCAAGAATGCATTATATTTATTAACGTAACCAGAGGCAAGAGTTATTTATGGAACGAATGGATAAAGTATTTGAACGAATATATACAAAATGATTTGCACATATACAAATTACTTAAACAAGCAAATTATTTTACCTAGAGAAAATTGTTGTCTCACTTAATAATATATAACAAAAAAAATTATGTTCAATTACTTTATAATTTCACGATTAGGATATTAATATAGATATTTATAGACTCACTTCTTTATAGATCTCACTCTCTGACGTTCGCTCGTTCATCAAACCGTCTTGTCGATCAAATCCCCTGTTATGTAAATAATTATTACATAAATTGATTATTTTTAGGGATTTTTATTACACATAAAAATAAATAAGCGTCAATCGATACGTTGGCATTAAAATTCGAAAAAAATGAAAAAGTTTGGTACACAGTTTGCATATTAATCAACATTGGACAACATTTGTTTGAAAAATAAAAATTTAATAGTGTAAATACAGCTAATATTATCAATTTTATGATAATTTCACGATACGAATGTGCGTGAAATCGCATAAAAAGCGATTTACTCATGCATTATATCCATCTAGTTTTTAAGATGCGTCGTCGGTCGGCTTAATAGCGCGTAATTTGTCCAGTCAAACAAAGCGCACTCATGATATAAATTTTAATTAATATGCACACGAACAAACACATTGATACGTATACATATTTTTATTCCACATTAATAATTTTCATGTGTTATTAATTTGACATAAATGTCACTGAAAATAATTAATTGAAAATTGTTATTATTAAATTGAATTTTCTAGTAGAATAACAACCGTATTAATTATAATAATAATAATATGAATACGTTATAACAACTTTAAAAATTTGAATTGCGTTGTTACGTGCCTGCGCTTTTAATGCGCCTCGTTACATTGAATTTTTGAACGACGAGGATTAAATAATGGCAGCTAGGTAGTATGTACCGTAGGTATAGTACATAATTTTGTAATTTCAGCACTTGAAAAACGGACGCTAAAAACCGCTGTTTGCTTATGTATAAAGCTATACTTGCCCATTATTTGCATATGAATTTGTACCATTTTTTCGCATTCATGCATAAATAAATGCAGCACTTAAGCGTATTGTTGACTTTTACAACTCGCTGCTACAATAAATGGAAGGCAGGCAGTCAACAACTTTATTAAAATCGCGCTATTCTATAATTATGTATGCATATTTTAAATAAAATCAAGCACACAAATAATTAAATTGAAAATTATAGCATTTTGCGGTGGGAATACGTGGGTGGTCCGAACAGTTTCTAGCTTTTTTTTGAGTAATTTTTAGTGCAGCCCTCAAATTATTTTTTAGCACCACCACGTCCCACTGTTTCTTTGCACCGGGAAATTTTTGCGACTTTCTTCTTTGATTTTCGGTATTTTTCATCAAATTCTTTAAAGACTTTCACCATTATTGTTCCGAAATCGAGAAGAACGAAGTTATTCTCAATTTCAGAACGATTTTGATAAAAATCCTTAAGTTTTTTATGGAAAATGCCGAAAGAAAAAGTGAGACCTGTGATTGTGCTAAAAATAATTTGAGGGACTGCACCAAAAATTACTCAAAAAAAGCTAGAAACTTTTCGGACCATCCACGTATATAGATGCTACTTTGACTGAAAAGCCATTCGACAGCGTAATATTACCTCGAAACGGCTCAACATACGGGTTTTGGGAGATACGAGCTGCGGCTCGGATTAATATTCTGTTTAAAAACTGAACTGAATTTCGAGATACGAGCTCTACGTCTAGAAATTTCAACGTTAGGCGACAAAATCACTGTATTACCAATTAATTATGTATCATGTTTGAGATACGACTTAATTGAGACCGCGCATGGAACTCATAACCTTATATTTCACTGTATTTGAGTTATTTTTGGCTTATTATTTTAGTTCGCGTTTCCAAATATTTTTTAGCGAAATATTACTTTTTGGTGATAATTGAATAACGTTTGCGAATTTATGCCAATACTTGCCTATTATGTGCATATATGAATTTGCACCACTTTTTCACATTTATGCACATAAATAAATGCAGCACTTAAGCATATTGCTTTTGCCTTTTTACAACTCGCTGCTACATATTATACAATAAATGGAAGCAGGCATTCAACAACTTTATTAAAAACGCGCTATTCTATAATTATGTAAATAATATTTTAAATAACATTATTTTTTCTCGGTATACGAGTATGTATATGCATATGGATACATAAGTGCGCGCTATGAATTCACTTTTTTATTATTCAAATGAGCTGATAAAAAGTGCAATAGGTATGTATGTTTGTTTGGCAAAGGCGATGCAGCTCATTTAAATTTTTATTGCCGCGGCGGAGAAAAAAATTCTTAGATGCAAAATGATCGTAAAGCGTTTAAAATGTCGTTGCTCGAACGCGTTAAAATCAACATAGGAGAGCCGGCAAGGAGGAAAAAACACGCTCGGCGCGCTCTCGTATTAGTTTTGTAATATTACACCACTTGAGCGCACTTTTGGGTGTGGAAAAATGCTTGAAATCTCTTTTAAAACCGCACGATAGCGGGATAATGTAATTATTATTACCTACTGATAGTCTGGTTTAACATTTTAATATCCAATTTTTACGACAACATTTTTTACATCTTAATACGATTAATTAAAGTTCTTTCGATGAGTTGAAGCATCAACTTGTAATAATTCTAATAAGTTGTTCAAAAAGTGGGACTTAGTTCTCGGAAATAACATTATTAAATTAATAAAATTAAAGATTAGCACAATTAGCAATATATCAATATATTATTTCTAACTAACCATTTTTAATACAATTACAAAAACATCTTAATACGATTAATTAAACTTCTTTCGATAAGTTGACTCGCATCTATAGTCCTAATAATTCTAATAGATTGTTTAAGGAGTAGGACTCCAGTGGTCCATTGTTTTAACTAGTTGATACAATCTTGTCCCAGGACATTCAGTCGCTGATACTTGGCGATGACCTTCCAGCTTATAATCAGTGGAAATTTGATTTGTTTCTAAGCCGTAGTTAATTAAAAGCTTTAATGCACTCAGCGCTTTTTCGTTCGGCAGTTGGTCTAAAGTTTAAATTTACATTAATTAATTTATTTACCGTATATACGTAATATTTGATCGTCGACTCACTTTGAAATGTTCCGATCATCGAAATGCCAATACTCTTACTATTGTAGCCGACTGCATGCGCCCCAGCCACACCCCACCCGCGCCCCTCGTAAACATTACCATCTTCGCCAATCTATAAATTAATTAATTTAAAAAATAAAACACATACAACAAACAGAAACAAAACAAACCAACACAAAGACATTCTCGCATCTGTACACACAAAGCGGAATTATGTTTTTAATTTATCAGATAAGAAAGCAATTTTTCATGACAAACGTGAACGGTTTTAATGAAAACGTGGATAATTTCAATTAAGATAGCCGGTAGTATACATTTTTTTCGAATTTCTGCTGTTACAAATCCCATCTATCTATATTTTATTAACTCTCACATTCGTTTATTTTATCTATTGATCACTTGGTAATTCAAATAATATGAATGCAATGTAGCTATGTAGAAATATTTAAAATACACGTAATTTTCTTTTTAAACAAAAATGTTGGAGTAGATCAAGTACAGGGACAATTTTAACGAAATAATTGTTTATGGGCATGTAAAAAATCTATGGCATATTGTGGGAATACTTGAGGCAATAATTGTTCGACTGAAAAAACTATATTTACTCAAATTTCATTCATTGTAAAGATGTATATAGTCTTAACTTACTAAAAAATTGTATCCAATATCATCCCAATGCTTGTTATCCATATGATACCGCTGTATGCTGGCAACTCTTTGCTTACATTTTGCTAGATCCGCACATGGCGGCGTAGCGGTATGATGAATAAACACATAACTAGGTGGATTCACCTCCAATTTTGTCACCTTCTTCGGTGCACGTGCGTTCCAATCGGCCCTGGTTACAATATTCACTAAAATACGATCAGTTAACAACTTTTATTTATCAGCAGAACGGCGGTAACACTACGTGCAAGCGACTGGGCAATGATAAGACAATAACACCACACACAGAGTTTTGCAATCGAATACATTGTATGGCTGATTGAGATACGCCAAATCTAATATAAATATCCAAGTTCTGGATGCCTGCTATTTATACATGAAACTGTTGTCTTTATCGTGGTATTGAAATGCGGGGATTCACACGCATTATTCACCAATATGATAATTTTCTAAATTATGTGCTTTTCATTATTATCATGCATGAAACGGTTTTTATGACGTGTGCGCCTCACACAAACAAGCGATTGATTTATTAATTATTTAATACGCATTTATTAAATAACAAATGATTGGAGAATGGATGTTATTTCAATTCAATTTGTTATTTATTTAATATTCACAAATTAAAATTGATTGCATTTAATTTTTATATAAAAAATTGTTATAACAAAAATAGTAACAAGTTAATTCAGTGTATAATTGCATTTGTTTATTAGTATAAATTTTGTATTAGCACGTTTTTTATGAATAAATACAAAGAGGTTATTATTAAAATGTAAAATACTCATCTATTTTACTTTTAGCTGCTTTTAATGCAACTTTTTTAAGTGTTAATTACCTGTATTGTATCTGTTGTAAGCATTTTCACATATTCTTCAATTTTGTATTAATTTTATTGTTGTTGTTGTTGTTGTTGTTGTTGTTGTTTACACACTTTCATCTAATACGCAATAATTTTCCACAAACTAATTTGCATTGATTCGAATACGCCAAACTGCGTTAATAATTGAGTATATTTAAAAATTAAAGCTATGCAAAATTTATTCATTTTAATGTTTCGCAATAATTGTCTATAATCCTCTTAAAATATTTATAGAATGCAACGTGTAATACTATAATAATAATGATAAAAAATCGTTGACATATTTTACACACCTGTAAAGCTGTAAAGCTTAATTTTTCTTTAGTCTTTAGAGTTTTTCAAATTTGTGTTAAAAATTTATAGTAAATTATATTTACAAAAATACATAGTAATAAAAATGAGCAAAATTTATTTCGTTTAATATTTTATAGTCCATATTCAGACAATTTTACAATTTTACATCAATCTTCTTCAATTTGTCTTATTTTTTACACGACTTTAATTTTCTTGAATCGTCCAAGAATCTATCTAAAAATCCAGAAACAACTACATATATTTAATAAACAGTGTTAATTGTGTCATGTAAATTAGTTGTGCTAAACATTTTTCGTAGATAACAAACTATCTGACTAAGGATGTTTATTAATCATTCCAGCTCGAAATTATCTCGCGCATTTAATTGAATTGATGATTGTGAATCTGTACATTTTTCTTTCTTTTAATAAATAATTAATCATGCATATGGCGTAATCGAAATGATAAAACATTTAATTATGATTTTTGTTAATAAATTACGTTCGATAATCATTAATGAATTACAATCGATTAATAAATGTAGAATTGATTCGAACGAAAGTGTATTTGTACGTACAAGTCAAAAACGAGGAGGAGGAAGAAAGAAAGGAAAAAACGCAAAAAATGATTAATGATCGCCGTCGATATTGATAAAACATTTCAAATCTTTGCTGCGGATACATAAATTTAGTTCGATAAATAATTCTGCAACTGGCAATTTGATAACGAAAAAATCCAGTCAGTATATATGTGAAGGCTTTTAAATGCGGACGGACGGATTATAAGGTTGCGACCTCGAAACGATATTTTGAGTAAATATTTTTAATAAACGCCTGTTTTGTTTATTAAATAGCTGAACTTGAACTTAGCAACGACGACACGATTTCAAAGATACACAATATGATCGCGCCGATCCATTTCAGAAATTGAAACGTTTATTATCGTAGCAATTAAACAAACTTTGTTGCTTTTTATTGCTAATTAATAAAAAAAACAAAACAAAACACAGAGCGAGAGACAATTAAATTTTATGAGCTGGGAAATTCGAAAAATGCAATCAAATGCATGGTGATTAGATTGAAAAAGTTTTTTACGTTCGCATAAATACCTAAAATTTCAACAAAATTTATATAAATTAAATTGCACACACAAAAAAAAACTTTTTAAGCATTACCTAAACGAGATCGTCGTCTTAAAGAGATCAAAGATTTATTTTAGTTTCGAGGAAGGAAAATAGCCGGTAAATTAAAGAATTCTTAAAATAGTTTTTCTTTTAACATGTAAGTAATTCAAATTAATCAAATTTCATTATTAATGTATATTTTACAATAATTAAGTGTTTAAATTATAGTATTTGATGGTAAAATATTTAAAGTGATTTCAAATCGGTTCAAATGCAAATGAATTTTAATTTTTAGCTGCAATGCGAAATTTGTTTTTGATTTTTTGTAAGCAGATTTCATTATTTATAATATTTAGAATGATAACAAATCGCTTGAACCATAACTGATTTTTTATTTTTAGCAACACAATGCTGCTGCGCAAATAACATTTGATAACTCCACGTTGTTATTATTATTATTATTATTATTATGATTTTTTTCTTTCTAAGAATAATTGAAAACTTTTATGTAATATTTTAGAAATAATTGCTTTCATTTGTAGCATTTCTCGCCGTTTTAAACACGAATAATGATTGTTAATGTTAGTCATGCAATATTGATTTACCCTATATATATATTTTATAACGCAAAAATATTTTATAGCCTAATTGTCATAAAAAGTGTGTTTTTATAACAATTAGCAGACGCCATTCACATATATATATTCCATATGTAGGTACGTAATATTTATTTTTAAAATTCATGGTGATAATTTAACGCGTTTCATGCGGCTTATTTCGGTTATAACCTTTCATGCTCGGAGGTAATTTTATTAAGAAATATGAAAGCAATTTTGGTATATTTTCATATTCGTCACAAGAGAGAGAATATAAATATGGATGCTATAAACTTTTCCTATGTTTTTGCAACAAAATGTACAGATGATACGCCCTTTTTCGCATGCGTTCTAATAGAATACATACATTTTTATATTATAAATTATGGATTGTTAAATTTGTTCGAAATGCGATGAAATACGATGATTTTTTTACGATTTTGTCATCGTAAATTACGTTTTATGATGTATAATGTTGCAAATTCAACATCGAAAAAGCGATTTTTATTATTATTAAAAAGCATTAAGATTCTTGATTAGTTGCTGTTTATAGAATAATTTCAGCAATTGATAGTTCGGTTTTATCGTGGAATAAAATAAGAAATATTTTATGCAAATGCGATTCCACAAGTTGATAACCATTTTTAGCTCAACAACAAAACTTTAATTAGAATTTAGAAATATTTAGATTTTTAGGCTAATTATTCCAATCTAACGTTAATGTACGCGAGATATCAATCTGAGTAATTACAAAAATATGTAAACAGTTTCATACTTTGTTAGAATGTGGCATAAACATAAAAATGTCTAATAAATATTTTCTAACTGGCTAATAATAAAATACTCAGCATTGGAGCATATTTTTCATTTAATAAATAGCAATGAAAATTTAAAAAAAATGGGCTTTGGAATAAATATTTGTTTAATTAAAACGGTATCTAATAAAAACAAAAAATATATGTTTTTTTTTCATTTTAATATTAGCAGATAATAGAATAGACAACTAATTAATATATATTTTATTTAGTTCTGAAACAACAAAACATATTTTAATAAAATCAACGATGTTGTTAAAATTTAGAGACAGAAGGTTTTTCAATAAATATTTCATTTGTTAAATTCAAATTTTTAACAATTTTGTCTGAAAACAATGGTTTTATAGCAGACAATAAAAAATGTACACAATAAATATATTTTTTATTATATTAAAGCTTTTTTACAGTCTAATAAAGTAATTATTTAATATTTTTAACAATTTTTACTGAAAAAAAAAATGCAGACAATAAAACAAGTTCCCCATAAATATATTTTTTATTAAATTAAAGCTTTTTAACAGTCTAATAAAACAATTATTGAATCTTTCTGTAATAAATGGTTGTATTTTATTCTATAATGATGGTTGTGGTCGAGAAGAAGATAATTGAAACACTTTCAAGCGGATGGTGACCAATTACGCAATCTTTTCAAATGATTATAGAGCTTTTGACCGGGACAATCGGTGTGCTTTACCTGACGATGTCCAATCAATTTATATCTACCACTAATATGTCCTTCGCGTACACCACAATCTATTAGAGCTTCTAATGCTGATTCGGCTTCTTCGTTTGGTAACCAAGCTGGAATTATTTATTACTCTATTGAGGACTATTAACTTCTCACAGGGAAACAATTAAAACGAATGAATTTATGATGCATTCTCGCCTACCGCGCATAAATTGCGAAGCAAAATTAATCATTAGCATTATTTTTTAAGGTTCAATAGCGCTGTGTGTTATCAATCATTCACTTGCCAGCGTTTTTTTTATTTTTTCATCAATTAATTAATGAGTTTTTTTAATAGAAATTCACCTTCAAGGTTCAATAAATTTCTTATCACTAACGTTGTAAAAATGACAATAATTTCGCACGTAATCCACTTATGGAATGAATCGATTTGCGCTTTATTAGAGGCGGTGTTAATTAGCTTCAACTGTATGACAACTAATTTTGAATGCATTCATCGATGATGATGATGATGATGATGCGAAAGAAAAAGAGAGGTGAAAATGCATAGTAATTATCTTTGATGTCAATTACTTTGTATGGAACTGCGTTGATAGACGTCCGAAAACGATTACGCCAAAATAATTCAATTAGCATGAGCAGTTTGCAATTTCGCTCAATTCATATCAACTACTATAGCCGCAATTAGCTCCAGCAATACACACACATACACAACCATACACAAATACTCACATGTATAGTCGCCGATCATACAAATGCCGATACTTCGTGCGTCCATTCGGTCATCATGAGTACCCTTCTTGCCCCAACCGACGCCTTCATACACATTTCCATCCTCACCAATCTATATAGAGTACAATCAAATTAATACAAATGAAAATTAATTTCGAAACGGATCGATAAATTTTCTAAAAGGCCAAATTAGTAGCTACAGTACGTAGAAAATCAAGTACGTAACTCACAATTTCAACAAATATTAGGATATTGTACACAACAAATTAAATATGTTACTGGCTATCAGACATTAAGGTATGCAGAGAGTACAAAATTAACATGAGTCATAAATATTAACATATTTTACATAATAATTAATTAGCTTGGTGCTGTTTTGGACTCTAAAAACAAAAATTTGATATTCGAAGTACTTCAACTGGCCATTAAGCTTTCGTTACATTTATTTTCGATCCACTCCCGTTAGGCGATGGGGAGTTTTTGTTGTCTTATAGTCAGCTGTTTGGTAGAGGTCAATTAATCGCCTTCTGGCAACAATAGCATGACTTTTGATAACGAAAATCGCACAATCAAGTTACTACAAATGAAAATTAATTTGGAAATGGGTCGATAAAATTTCTGAAACACCAAATTTGTAGCTATAGTGCGTAGAAAATCAACATAAATCATACTTCTGACATAAATACAGATATTTTACATAAAAATTAATTAGGTTTCTGCGGTTTTCGACATAGGTAAATTAGGTTACTGCGGTTTTACACTGAAAAATACAAATATTATATTCTAAGTACTTCAAAAGTCCAGCAGATGACAATAGGCCTTTTTTAAATTTATTTTCCACATATGGTAGAATAAACTGACGTTATACGATGGGGGAGTTTTTGTTGTCTTATAGCCAGTTGTTTGCTGGAGCACAATTAATCGCCGTTAGGCAACAAAAGCATGATTTGTGATAACCACAATGTGGTTTGATAATACTCAACTACACTTACATTCTCAAATATGTGTTTAGTAAATCTGAAATCTAATTAGTCTTCTATTTATAGTTAATTCTGATGCATTTTAATAAAATTTGTAAAGAATGAATGGCAATATGGAAGAAAAAGTACTTCAAAGTGGTTTTAAACTTTAATCTAAGCGTATTTTTAAGGAATCGTAATATTCATGAAAAAGGCGCGGCAACTTTAATTAAACATAACACGGTTTTATTTATAAATAATGTATAGGATAATGAAACGTGGCGAGAAAGTTAAATTTACATACCAGAAAATTATAGCCAATATCTTGATATCGTTTCCTATTCATGTGATGTTTCTGAATAGCTCTTACTACAGCTGCACAGTTAGCAGGAACTGTGCATGAAGGCGTAGATGAATGATGCAGGACAACGTGAGTTGCAGGATGAATTGTANAGCGTTTCCTATTCATGTGATGTTTCTGAATAGCTCTTACTACAGCTGCACAGTTAGCAGGAACTGTGCATGAAGGCGTAGATGAATGATGCAGGACAACGTGAGTTGCAGGATGAATTATAAGGGGAGTTGTTAAAGCTGGTAATGCACCCCAATCTTCACGTTTTACTATATTTGGCAATTCACATTCAATTAATGTTTTATTCTTATATTCTATATATGTATATGTAATGCATTTTATTAATTATATTGCCTTAGTAAAATTGATTGATAATTTTAATGCGGGTTGTAATAAATAGATAATATATATTAAGCTAAAATTAATTGTCGAATTTTAATTCATTTTTCATGTAGCTTATTTAGCTGAGACGCCCTTAAGGTGCATGATTTATTGCAACATTATGATTAAAATGAAAATGAGATAAATCTTATATTCCTCTATATATATATATTTTAATTACTAATTTAAACGAAAATATAGAGCATGAATGAAAATTATTTTTCAAATTTTAAATTGTTATGCACTTCTTTACTACTAAGGCAAAACTTCATTCGTCATCAACTTCATAATTTAATATATTTGGTAACGAGCTTCTTTTGCAAAATACAATGCACTTTATTGCGGGTCATAGTCGGTAATAGGTAGTCAACGTGTTAATTAAATTCGAACTAGAATT
>JARJDW010004809.1:0-15343 GCA_030264715.1 Adinopsis sp. GC000173
CCGGCATTACATTAGGTGGCACAAGTCCGAAGGGCAAAACATCATTTGGGCATCAGATAATTATTCTTCTTCAAAGATGTTGAAGATGAGTATAATTTTCTACTTAATAAGGGATTTTTTCGAGAGGCTCATTTTCAAAAAATTGGTAGATACACACTATAGTGTAAATCGTCGGCCTTAACGGATTTACCAAATCATTATATAAAAATATTTTATTAAATATTCTGTTACATTCATCTATCTGAATGAGCAACACTTCAAATTTACTTAGAGGCTAATAATTGAGTAACATAACGTTCTAATATTTAATGTTTTGTTGGTAAAATTACAATCTTGAAAAAATATTTCTTAATATGCTTTAAACTAAATTTAATAAATCAAATTTTGAAATATGGTTGCATAATAATATTGCCATTATTATTTGAAAATTGAAAATTTTGGCTTACAATGCGACGTCTTCAACTTATTTTTGATAACATAAATTTTGTAAAATGTTTTTTTAGTAGAAGCTTTTATAAAGTGAAAGTTAATAAGTAGTATATGTCATACTGCAGTAATTTATTAAAGGCTCATTGAATAACAATAAAAGTCGTTTTACATTTATGATAAATTGTTTATATTAAAACCTATAATTATTTTTTGGTCATTATATCGAAACGCTTTTGATTTGCATTTAAATTATTAATTATTAAATTAACTATTACGTGCATTTTAATCACGCATGTAGGCTTTGTATGGTGCTCGGTGCTTGTTAATACAAATCCAATATTATAATATTTAATTATTTTTTATTATCCCCCCGTTCATTTCATGATAGATTGCGTTTTTACAAAAAAAATATAAATTCATTAAAATTTATCAAATTGTATAAATATGTTAATTTGCGCGCGCAAAATTAATGCAAATTTTCAGGTTTAATAAAAAAGTTGTCATTACGCAAACAACGAGGAAAAAAGGAGATTAATGTTATAATCATTTGGCTCGTACGATAATCGCTTCGAAAAGAGAAGCGGACCATTTTTTCTCTCCTCGGCCGCGGTTGAATTAAACCGAAAATAATTGAATATGTTGGATAGCACCCTATAAATTTAGTCGAAATAGCTTCACCGTAGGTGGTCTATGCTCTACCTACAACCCGGGCGAATATTCTAACTACTTGTTGACATTCGAATTATCTTCACGATATCTTGGCCCGCTAATAATACACTTTGGGTTTTATTTTTTTCCTTCGCGCAGCAGCCTTTTTTGTTTCATGGCTTTTTTTTCGAAAACCACACGCGCAACATGAACGTAACTGCAATTTGACAGTTGATTATCTTTCATTAACATTTTTTCGACGGCTGAACCAACAACGAGATAATATATTTTTATACCATGTAGGTTAGGTTATGCTATATATAAAAAATGCTATTCTTCAGAGATAAATTTAATCGTGTAACATACGACTAATTAAAATCTATTGAGACTGGCCGAAATTTAGTTGTTTAAACCTGCACAAAAGTGTCAGGATTAATTAATGGAGTGGTGCAAGTATAACTTTTTGAGGGGGTTTTAGTACAGTATACATATTTGTTTAGAAACCGCCAGATTGTCCACCTAAACAATGGCATCGTATATCCTCGGGCACGTCTTGTATAATGTGCAGATGCACCCACATCCGTTCAGACACACTTTTCTACCACAATATTTCACCTTTTATAATGCTACAGCCACAACCAGAAGCATAACTCTACTTTAAATTAACTTTTATTCATACACTTTTATATTTATTATAACAATATCTTCCGTTCTCCTCCTTTTATTAGTTCGTATAATACCGAGTGTCGCATAGAAATAACATGTGCATTAAAGTGGCACATTTCACATTCTTTTAAAGATTATTGGAAATGTTTTCAGCTTACACCAAATCGCTTTTTTGCTGAAAATGTTCTGCATGAATAATTGATTAAAAGTAAGTAATGCATCATTTTTCCAACAGCACCAATGTACCAATATGTATAGCATCGTTGTAGTTTTAAATCGCTTAATAATAATCAATGGCTTATTTCATGTGAAAATAATTTTCGGTGCAGCAGAAATCTTTAATTCAATTTTTTCCATGCTAAAATCTAAATATTTTAATCAATCATTTTCTTAAGAAAATTTATGGGGTAAATTTTAACTACACGACAGTATATTACGTAATTTTGCTAAAAGTATTTCCCTACATATTTTCTTAGCGTGGAACATTTTGAGAATTACATTTTACAAGTATACATATGTTGGCTTATTTCTGTGAAAATAATTTTTGGTGCAGCACATATATTTCATTAATTTTTTTCAATATTAAAATCTAAATTGTTAATCAATCATTTTGATTTTCGATTTGTTAAGGGAAATTATAGAGTAAATTTTAACTACACTATAATATGTATATCAAATAATTTTGCTAAAAGTGTTTACCTACATGCTTTCTTATCGTGGAATATTTTGAGAACTACATTTTACAAGTATAGATTTGTTGGCTTATTTCAGGTGAATATAATTTTTGGTGCAGCATAAATCGTTAATTTAATTTTTTCAATACTAAAATTTAAATTTTTAATCAATCATTTTGATTTGCGATTTGTTAAGGCAATTTATGACAATTTTAACTACACGATAGTATATCAAGTAATTTTGCTAAAAGTATTTACCTACATGCTTTCTAACCGTGGAACATTTTGAGAATACATTTTACAAGAATAACATAGTATGGATATGCTGGGCTTTCATTTAAAACTCACTTAATTTACGATATTAGATTGAATGGCAGTTTTATTATTTGCTTACATGTGATTTTATTAAAAATCGCTGCGTCACCAAGACGGAAAATTGTACGTACGGACGTATTTGCTAAAAGGATAACGCTTTACCCTCCATTAGACCCAATGCGTTCTGTGTGTTTAATTTCGCATCGGGCGTTCGGACAATACAAATTGTTCTATTGATAAAAGAATGTTTACAGTCAATGTGTGGGTGGGTTTGACCACCCTCCAACTACTCTATGACTCCGTACTGCTGGGTCATTCTCAGAGGGTTACCTTTATAATCTGCAACTGACCAACACTCTACCGAAAACTACGCTTGATTAATGACCGGCACGGTTGACATTTTCAAAATAATTCTCTGGAGCTTTCTCCTTAGACGTTGTTGCCAAAAAATAAATACACGCGGGCATAAAAAATGTTTCAGTATGCATTGTATAATTCGAGTTTGGCGAGAATAAATCATATTGTGAGGCATCTGTTGGTTTTCACTAAAACCACTGTAGAATGTAACGCTCTTAATCATTTCTTAGCCATTTATATATCAAATGTAAATTATACACGTCTTTTGTATAGCCAAGATGTGAATATTAGCGTGCGAATGTATAAAAAGTTTGCTCCTAGTGTGTCGGCTTCCAACTTGTATAAACCGCTGCGATACATATTTTATACAGCAAAATTCCAGTTCTATAAATTAACAAGTTTTAGGAATAATAACGCACAGTGTGGTTATAGATGTCAACGGAGCCACGCCAGTGTGCCAGAGTGCGACGTAAAAAAATCGGTCGGATTTAGGAGGACTAATCGGTTAAATGAATGAATGATCGGGCGGCGGCAGGCAAACACTCAAAAACAGACTCGACTGCTTTTGACATCATCCCATAACATATGTATGTTTCTTTGCAAACATTGCGCACATCTTCCCATTGTGCATTGAATATTTTTTCCCCGACATTCATGTTAACACTAAAAATGTCACAGTGATTCGATGGGCACAATAGGGATTTATGGGGGTTTGGGGTTGACTTCCCTTGTCTGTAAACCGCCAGCAAACATTAAAACTGTCAGAAAGCGTATACAGCTGCACGTCTATTCCCACCTTACATCCAATCTCTAATTGCCCCATACACAAAGTGTTCTCCCGGTGCTTGATTAGATTTTAAATCCACATACAGGAACAAAACGATAAAAGTTAATTTCGGTGAGTTATGTATAGACTTGTTAAGCTTAGACCTTCCAAAAGTCTATAAATTGAGAGGGTCTTTGGGTTTTTTTGATAACATCTTACGTCCATAAACTTGCTCAATTTGTTATACAATTCATACAAAGTGACATAGATAACTTTAAATTAATTGCAAAAAGATTTCTAACGTTTAAATTATTTTCCCAGATCGTATCACGTGTCAAATTTACTACCAAAAATGAATTTTAAACGATTAATTTTATATAATATAAATAATTAATTATTTAATCAGATTAAAGTACGATATATTCAAGCCCCTCAATTTATAAATAAAAAATATGAATTTAATTGAATGATTTTAATCAGATTTATTTAAAATAGCAAAATATTATGGTTAAAAATATATAGGTAACATTAGCAACAAAATGTAAGTTGAAAAGCTTCAATTTTCATTAATTATAATTAAATAAAATAGAAACATTAAGCTGGACAAAATATATAATAAATTATGCAATGAATGACATGCCAAGTTTGCTTATAGGAATAAGAATATGATTTCCAAATTGATCAAATACTAACCCCAGTATCCAACTGTCAAACATTTCAGCATCAGTGCATGTTTAAGAAAAGCTTAAAAATGGCAAATACAGAAATTTACAAACTACACTATAATTGTCATCTTGATTATAGCTACTTTTGGCATTTTTTAAACTTTCGTATCAAATTACTTATTTGATCTCTATCTACTTGTATATCTCAATTTCTTATTAACGCTATTTTATTTTGGCGTGGTGGACAGACGATTTTTGAATTAAAAACCTATTGTTCATTTTATAAAAGTTTCAACGTTTCGGGTGCTATATTTTCACACCTCCTCAGGGATATTGAAGAGAAAACATCATAATAATTTTATTGATCAATACAATATTCTATAAACAAAGTCAATATAAGTAAAAAGACAAAAAAGTGAGTACAATGATCCCTCCCTTACAACTTCGCGGTTCGCTTTTCGAGGCCTCGCTGTTTCGCGGATTTTCAATAAACATTCGTTAAGAGGGTGTTTAGCCTTTATATTTTTTGTATTTTTATATTCTGCTTCGTTTAATTATTTAATCTAATCTTTTGTTTATTTTATCCGATTTATAGTGTTATTTTTTAGTTTTGAATTTGTTTGTGGGTTCTTGAAAAAATGCTGTGCTTGCACACGGATGTTAGCTGCGTGTATAAATATTTTCACTTTTCGCGGGTGGTCCTAGAACGTATTAATCGCGATAAGTGAGGGATTAATGTACTTACAATTATATCGAGTCAATGGACTTCTTATCTTCTTTCTGGAAAACTGAAAATTTGTTTCTGGTGGGCCAGGAATGTGGTATTTCTAAGGGTGAATGCAAATCTAGAGCTCAAAATGTTGGAACTTTTTAATAAAAAGCCTTGTATCCACTACGTCAAAAGAAAGTGCAGTTAATAGCCTATTTGGCAAAAATAACTAATACTGTAAAAATTGGCGTATAAATATTTATTGAAAAACCCCAGTTGATGGCAAAAGATTTCAATCAACTGAAGCCTATTAAATTGTAGTCAAAGGTGACTATAATAGACTAATTAGTGTTAAACTATTATTGTGCTGAATGATTAGATACTAGTAATAATTAGATATCTGATAATGCAATATCACAATATCACAACAATTATGTAGAATAAAATTATAAATGTTTGTTGATATAACTGCTGATTTGGTAAAATAGAATTTGTGATGTTGACTTAAACATATAATTAATTTATTTGCGCTAATTTACGCATTGTTTCTATTAGGTAATTTTTACGATAAACATTTGCATTATTATATTGTGTTGTGCTATGGGGATTTCCAATATCTACAATACCTACACGCACTCACTACCGGTTCAATAAACAAACGGAATTAATAGCTTTAAACATCTATGATAATAATATTTACGCGCATGATGAGAAAATTGGCTCGTTTTTTGTTCAATCAAAGCCAAATGCCTTGCATTGCTTTCTCATGGGCGAAAACTAATTATGAGATAGGACAAAAAATCTAGGTGGCAAAAGTTCTCCAGCGCATATCCAAAACAGCCACTGAAATATTTGAAAATCTTGTCGAGTGGTTTTTATGGCAGTTGAAGAATCCCGACCACCTTGCAAGTGTACAATGTGTGGAATCTGGTGTGGATCAATCGCGTTTGTTGGTAAAGAACGGAGGACACTTTGCTATGTATGTGTGGTTAAAAAACACCAGCCAGCTAGCGTGCCGATTTTTTCTCCTCTTTGCAGGAGATGGTGGAGCGGGAGCGTATGCGAAACCCAGGTGTAGATCAATTTTACTAACGCATAAAAAAAGCGGGCGTTGAGGTGTGTTGATGCAGTGTATAATTTTTGTTAATGCAAGTTAAGTAACTTCCGTAATGTAATAGAGTAAATAGCTACAAGAAAGCGTATTAAAAAATTCCTGTAAGATTTTAAGCGTAATCTTATTTACTTCCGCAACCATTTTCCCATATTCCTATGAAATACATTATAAAGTTTCAGTTAATACCAAACTTTCATACACAACGTAGCCAAAGTAAAGTAGCTTATGAATAAATTAAAAAATATATCTATATCCAGTCTGTTATTTTTTAAGCTTTGCAAAAAAGACGAGACATCGATAGATTCATGCAAAGCGCATCGCAGATTCAATAAAAATGAGAGAAAAAAACTTGGACGCGTTTTTTTGTTTTTCGTTCGTTTTCTTCTTCAAAAGAAGCGAGGCGCGTTTCGAAACGTTCCGCATCGATTCTAAAGTGCGATAATAATTTAGTTTAATCAGTGTGATGTATAAAAATTTACTTTTTCTCCAAATTCCCCGCATTCTCCGCATGCTTTCTACTCGAAGATGTAAACGATTTCGTTAAATAAATAATGTGACCGCATCTTTGAATCATCCATCCTTCTATCATAAAACGTTTTTGGGAGAGCGAGTCAAATGAAGGAAGTGGATAACTCGACGCTGCTTCTCCATCGATAGCGTTCCTTCCTTGTGCTGCAAAACTGCAACTCGCTCTGCTCGCAGCGAGCTTTTTGTCCCGCGAGCTTTCCTAATTTGATAAGATACCTGCGTGGCTGCTGCTGAAAGCTTCAACCATATTGATGGCTGTCGAATTATTTATGAGAGAAAAGAGCATTGCTCGAAACTTTTATAAGGTTTCGGTTCGTACGCTTTTTTTTCTTCCTTATTCTGTAACTGTACGAGTATGTAACATGTCTTGTTTTGTGGGCACGTTTCACTTGCGTGTTACTAAACTGGGTTAAATTATTGCACTTTTTTCCTACACATGAAATCCGCCCAAAAAACTACATTTTGGCACGATCCTGCCAATTACTCACTGCAAATACATAATGTATTTGCGTATTATTTAATTTTATTACAAGTGAGAGATTAAAATCGTAGAGGGCGCCCGCCTCGTTCCGTTGCATATACAAATTTCGCGTCCATCTGTTACTACACCGTGTTTTTTATATCCTAATAAAAGTAAATACTATTTAAATTTGTTAATAAAAAATTTAATTTAGTTCACTTGCTGGTAATTATTTAGACGCTTTTTGCCATATAAAATTAATTGCATTACACCACTTGAATAAATCTATAGCTGATTACGTGATACACATTTGACACGCCATTAATTTTATACCATTTTAATAAATTGTTTACAAAATAGCCCCCCACCCCCTAATCCCCTATTGTTAAAAAGTGCTTTTATTTTCTTTTAAAATCCACCCATACAGCTTTAAGTAATTTCGAAACTTTTACTTGTTTGCTTTTTTAATATTTTACAGATCGTAAACAAGAAATAAATAAATTTCCAGAAAGAATAAAAACCCAGTCGTGGCCTTTTCGAAAGCCCGGATTGACTTTACAACAACGAACGAATTGAATTCATGTTGAAAAAACAACGTTCATCTACTGTCGCATTTAATTAACTGTCATGAAATTTTATTTTGCGTTATTAAAACAATATATTGATTTTCTTGTAATAATTATTACTAATAATTTCAATTTCAATCACATTATAAATTAGTTGATTAAATAACGTACAGTAATTATCTGTTTAAATTATTTTATTGTCATAATTAATATTGTCATTTAATTACATTTCAACAAAGCTTTGGATTTCACAAAAAAAGCTGAAAATGTTATTATTATATTTAAATAAAGCGTTCATTTAACTGACAAATGATGATTTGTCAGCGAATTTAAATTGCATTACAATGTTAATTAGATTTTTTTTATAAACGTTGGGATGTGCCAGTAAGATGACCATCTGCGAAAAGTATGATCTCCCCCTATCTACTACAATAGATAATAAATGTAAGCCCTCTTTAATGTGCATTTGATAAATTAGCTTCCTGATTTTTGGAAATCGTTCCCTACAACGCATTAAATTAATCCTTTTTCTGACATTCCATATTTATGGACCGTATACGACAATCAGAAAGAATTGGGGATATAATTGCAATAAATGCTCACAATTTGCCATGATATGCTGCGGAGGTTTAATGTATGTATATGAATGCGAATTAAACTGCATGGCACAGATACGAATGGTCAATTCAGTTAGTTTTTCCACAAAATTATAGCTTAATTTTGGATGTAATTTATAGAAAAGTTCTAATTTTATTAGTGAGCGATTTCAGTTCTGTCTTATAACAATTTTAATCTTAAGTACTTATTTGTTTCCTAAATGTAATAGTTGTGCGCCAAAAGGTCGTTGAATTGACGGGTGTTAATTTAGCATCTTATCTGCACTTATTTTTTAATATTAATGTAAGCACAAATTTGAATGCATGACACAGATACGAGTAGTCAATTCAGTCAGTTTTTCGGCAAAATTAACGCTTAATGTTGATGTAAGTTAAAGAAAAGTTTTAATCTTATTAATAATTGATCTAAGTTCTGTCGTTGTTGTTTAAAAGACATAATATTTATATACTCATTTTAAATTTAATCTTAATTGTGTGCGATAAAAGTCGTTGCATAGACGAATGTTAATTTAGCATCTTCTTGTCTACACTTCATTTTTTAAAATTGTGAGAGAATTCGAATGCTTAGAGTTTTGACATAATATGTTGTAGTTTTAATGTAGATAGTATATGAAGTCAGTTCAGTTAGTTTTTCTTTAAAATTATGATATATTAATGACATTTAATGAAAAATTCTCCGTATTATCGTTTATGGAGTTCTTTGAATGTCGTAATATTTATATTTCCTATGTTTATAACAAATTTAATTCTAAGTTTTAGTATTCTAAAGATAATATTTATGCAATAAGAGTCGTTGCATACAGCAGTCTTAATTTAACATTTTTTGCCTGCGTACTTAATTTTTCTTAAATTATGAGAAACTTCTAATGCTAATAACAAAACTATTGTTATTTGTACACTTTTCTTATGCGTTTTTATATATAATTTCAGCTAATTTAATACATATTGCAGTCTATTAGTGATAAACCAAGAGTTGCTACTAGTTTAAATAGAAATTAATGAAAATATACACAATATTTACAGCACAATGGTTTCAGGTATATAATATATTGAAATTTAATAAAGAATTATAAAAGTTTAAATCCTAATTTATATAAATATATTTTTTTAATATATATTTTAATTAATGCTTTTTATTATACTCGATACATGATCTTGAATTTTGTTCATATGACTTTAATTATTCTTTAGTTGTAGTATCTAAAGCTCTATTATTATTTGGCCAACGAAACTTGAAACTTGAATAAGCAACAATAAAGCTTATAAAGCAAATACATTACTACCAATTTTCGAGTAACACTATCCACTCAATTGAGTACATGAGTCGATGAATACGTTACCGTACAGGTGACATTTTAAAGCGACAAATATTTTGTAAAAGTAGATTAGCAAATCTATGTTCTCTTAAGTACACACAGGTGTTTTGTGTCAAAATTTCTGTCCGATTGTTTCGCCTTTTTGATGTTTATCTGAAAACAATTTGCGATACAGCTGCCTACGCTAAGTTCATTTTAACAAGCTACTATTTTAGTTATAATAGGAGATGAGATTTACGTTTTCTTTCTCGTATGTTCTTCTCTTTATACTATTTCCACTTGCGTGTGTAGCCGTAGCGTATTGTATGTTATTATAGTATCTATACATTCGAAATATCTTAAAGTCAAATAAGGAAAAGGACTTGATAAATATGTAGGTATTATTCAAAATTTCCTGTTTTTGTTGCGCGCTTGGACAAAATGATATTGAATGAAATTTATTTATTTATACCTAAATATTGTTTTTACAAAATGTATGCATGTATCTATTATATGTATATAGGAAAATTCGATATTTTATTAAAAGGATATTGGTCTGATGCTGCGAAGCCAACAGAAATTAATACATCCGCAATAAACTGAATAAATATACAATAAGCTTACATTTTGGAGGCGTTAAATTTATATATTACAAAATGTGCTTTCAACGAAATGAATGTGTTTATTGCAATTTTGTCGGCGTTCATTCGTTGTGTGTATTTTTTTACATTCTGTATTTATTTTTTCTTTTCGTACGGTGGTCATTTGAAAAATGACCACAATATCAGATACCTTTTAAAATTAAATATTAAGTACAGTGGTGTTTTTGACAACATGTTATGTTTGCTCATTAACATTTTATACAAATCGTTATTGGGTTGACAGTGTAGCTCGCGCGCGTATATGGTTTCCAATGCAAACAAAATATTTGAATATTTCTGTCACGCCGACAAATGGCAGCTGGTTCCTTGCTGTGAATAAAAACATATTTCGAAAGTTCTAAAAGTAACAAAGCAATTTGTTAGGCGCAACATGTTGACAAATAAAACCATATTAATTGTTTTCTTCTTCTTCTTTTCGTGTGTTTTTATTCGTTATTTTTCGTTCGCTTCGAGACATTGAATTATAATAAACCTTGAATGTGTGTGTGTTGTTATTTATACGACTGTCCCTCGTGTTGACAACTTCTTGGTAAAGCCACTCATATTGAAAAACAAAAGTGGCTTTTCACACTTACATATTGAAACATAAAAGCAGGCAAACTAATATTCTGTTTGCTCTTATAAAAGCATTCCCCGTTGGATACTTTTGCAGTAATATGCAGAAATTAAACACAAATAAAAGCGTGTTTTTATAGAAATATATTTTTATGGACCGCTTGTACACTTTCTCATGATTATCATAAAAATTTCTTTTCGTAAAAAATGAAAGAACAATCGATTGTATAATACAAACGACAAAAAAATCTTTCCTCTTACATTTTTTACTTAATCAAAAACCTTTAAGCAGAAAGTTTTTAATCGTTGAACTTTTGTCGAAAATGAATTAAAAATAAGTCAGGAGTTGGACGTATAGAATGAAAAAAATTAAAAACTTTTTAATAAAACTTGCATGTGTTGCGCTCATTCTAATTAATTTTTCGTTTATACCCCATAAAATTAAAAGAAATTTGTATGGCACTTAGTATCCGGCACCTTTTTTTTTCTCTCGCGCGCCTCTCTGCTTGCATCGCTCCTCTCAAGTGGAATGAATTTGTTTTAGAAACATATTAAGTCCCTTAAATTATGTTAGCTAATCGTCAAACAAAATGGAAAATATATATCTTGTTTGCTGTATTTGAATACCGGATGAAACATCCGATTAGAAGCATATGGTTCTGCAGTTGCTGCAAATATTTTAATTTTTGACATAACGAAACAAATTGAGACAGAAAGGGCGGTTACACACACCCCTAATTAAAATGCGCCAGAATACACCACCGTATAAGACTGTGAAAATCATTAACATTTTTTGTTTCTCTCCAAAAATGAGAGCGATTTATTCGTTTAGTTCAACTTTTATTTAATATTTTCTTTAACTTTATAATTAGAATTTGCTCTGCTGTAATTTTATCTGATGGAAAATGCATAATATTATTTTTATCAACAACTATAATTTTATACCAAATGACAAAATTGAGAGTAAAGTTAATTAAAATATGCCAGATAATTTATTTTCTCAAATGAATGTGTAAAAATAAATAATTTTCTTTTTTATTGTTTATATTTTATATTTATTTAAATCATTTTGTTTTTAATATTTCTGTTATTGTGAAAAGTCAAAAATTGTTAGTTGAGTATTTCACAGAATGGCAATTAGTTGTTTCAACGAATTCTTAATTTTAATTTTGATGGATTATTTGCAGAAAGGCCATTCGACATTTCATTGTTTTTTATAAAATTGTTCTAAATTAATATTACATTAATATTAAATCTGTGATTAATATTATATAATGTTTGTTTAACTGATCGTAATGCTCATTTTAAAATATGTAATTTCGCAAAAAATACTTTCTTGATATTGTTATTTCATAATGAGTTAATCTTATAGTCTAAACTTTTTTTTGTAATAAATATATTAGCTGAATTTGTTATGATTTTTTTTATCAATTATGTACTTGTATATCCTAATGATGATTGCAAATGACGTTGTCCTAGTACATTTTTTAGAAATGTTTCAGCAAATAGTATTTCAGTATTTCAGTTTTAGTTTGGTTAATAATTGTAAGCCGTTTTTTGTTGTTTTACGTTTTATAATCACAATATAGAAAAGAAGAGATTAATTAATAATAATTTTGTCATTGTTGTTTATCGCTTTTTAAACCGTCAAAAAGCTTTATTTGGAGCAATTGCTGGGTATCGGCCATGACTTATTAACCAATTCGTGTCTTTACGATTTTTTGATTTGCTCAAAAAGAAAAAAAAATCATAGGAGAATAAGTCTTTTTCGCATTTAATCCATATGGGTGTGCACCAAAAATATTTAAGGTAAAAATTTCCGCACAAGTAATTTCTCCACGTTTAAAAAATTCATCTCCACAATGATGCATAAGATAAGTGTTAAGAGTTTATTTTATGGCTTTTTTATGGTTTAGTTTTGAAAGTAACCGCTATATATCTCTTTACATATATTTTTTAATCAAATTGGATGTTTTTGGAACAAATAAAATTCTTAAATCGGATACATATTTTAGAACGAGTTGATTTAGTTTAAAAAAGTGTTAAAGTTCATTTTAGTCATTCTTCAATTTCGATTATGATCACTGATCTAATTTCGCGTTAACAATTTTAAAAATCTGGATATATTTTGAATCAACGAAGTGTTAAAGACTGTATTTTGAGTATACTAATTAATATTGTTCAGCAGGAGTTGAAAACAACTAAAAACTTGTTTACAATTTATTGGTAAATTATGTTTGCCAGATTTGCTGAAGCCTAATTGAAAGTAACTGACGTATATTTTTACATATTTTTGCAAAAAAGTACGTTTTACAATCTTATTTATTTTTTAATCTAATTGGATATTTTTGGTACAAATATAGTACCTGGATAGGATATATATTTAGAAAGTATTAACCCATTCTTCAATTTTGATTATGTCACAGATATATTAAATTTTGCATTAACAATTTTATAAATCTAGGTAAGTATAGTTTAAATCTACCAAATGTTAAACACTGTATTTTTATTATACTAATTAATATTGTTCAACAGGAGTTGAAAGCAGCTGAAAAGTTGCTAAAATTTATAAGTAAATTACGTTTGCCAGATTTGGTGAATTTATTTCATCAAGCGTAATTTGGCGTAAAAAGTGTGAGACAGCAAAGTGTAGTTGGGCGGTTGGTCTAATTAAAATGCACCAGATTATTTTCTCGTATATGAGTGTACGTATAAATGAATAAAGTCTAATTTCTTTTAAATTTAGGCCACAATTTTTATGCACACGAATTAAATATTCCATCATTTTTAAATAGGAAAAGTCGAGTTGCGGCTCTGCCAAATAAGCATTTAAACGAGCCGTAGAGAGATCACTCGCAGAATTTCCACTTTCGTTACAAGACATTTACTTCCACAAATAAAATACTTTGAAAATAACCACACAAATTGCATGCTGACATACATTTCTTGTTTGCTTTGATTTTCCTATGATGCATATTGTTTTTAGACGCCCCGGAAAAAGCTTTTCTAAAATGGAATTACCATGCATTTGTCCAACCCTTTCTCGCAAACCAACATCTGAAAATCTAAAATTCATATGCTGTTTTAATATTTGAGCGCGTTGCTGGCATCCAATGTGGAAGCAATTAAATTTTATAAAATGAAAGTTGCTTTTCGTCTGCGCGTATTTATTTATTTCTAGTTTTGGCCAAACTGCGCACTGATAGTTTAATTTAATTATAGTTGATTTTTAAGGGCTGTTTGGGGGATTGAAGCCTGTCGAAATAAATGAGTTTGAAAACATTGTTGGATGTGTGTGCATACACGTTCTGTAATTAAGAGCATGGTAATAGAAAAACGTACTCATGTGTGATCATTAATTTCCGTATTAGTTGAAAAGCTATATAACTTTTTTTGCGTAGGGGTTGTTGTTTTTATTTTTTTTATTTTATTTTTTACTTTTTTGGGGAGAAAATTCCTTTTACCAAATTTGTCTGTGCTCAAACTGGATAATGGATGTACTATACATGAAACGTTTGTTTGTTGCGTTGTTGCCGTATTTTTTGCATATTTTTGTGTTACGTTATTAATTATTAACAAAAGCCAAAGTGGATAGCTAATAACATTTATTCTTGGTGACGTTTATGCGCAAAATTAAAGTCAAAATAACCAGAAGCTTTCAATATTTATGAGAAAAATATCCAAATGTGAAATTGTTGCAACTGGATGTGTGACTACACACACCAGGTGACAAAACAGGTCCACTAACTACACATAAATTAGGCGAAGATACAAAAAGCGCCTTTTTTTATTACAAAAAAAAACTACATTTTTACGATATTGCATATCTATTGTGTATCCGAAAACATTTCTTTCCGAATTAATAACTTTCATTCGGGTTCGGTAATTTTTTCTGCATTTTATTGAATTTAATAATAAAATTGAATCTGTTTTTTTTCTTGTATATTATATTACTACATGCGCTCTAATTTTTGATGTTTACTGCTTAAACGCTGAAAAAAAACAAAGATGGGAAATGTTTAAGAAAACGCTTTTTATATCTTCGTGCAAATTCAATAAACTCAAGACGTGTATAAAAACGAAAATGTATGTAATTTTCAAACCATAACAATATGAATATGTATACAAAATGTATATTTGTCTTGTCATCTTTAATAAAAGTTCATATTGAAGGAATCAAGGAGTGTTCGTTACAATACACACATAAACACGTAGGTTACGAACCAAACAACTTATACGGATATTATTACACGTTTTGCGCTAAATATAACCGCAAATGACAAAACGCATTTTGTTTATAAATCTATATAAATATAT
>JARJDW010004825.1:0-11408 GCA_030264715.1 Adinopsis sp. GC000173
TGTAAAATTACATACCTTTATTCTCAAGTAGTAAGTGCCGAATAACCATAGAGTTCCACTATGCTGAGATTTTTGCCAAAATTTTCAATCACTACACGCACGTAGTTGAACGTGTTAACAATCACCACTGAATTAAATCTAAATCTTATCAATTGCAGTTTTTTTGGTTATGACATGGCACACAAGCCTATCCAGATGGTGCAAAAACACCGTAATTAAAGTATGAGTTACCTACGTAGCAAATGGAAGGTCATCATAAAAATATTTCACAAATTTTATAAACTTTCTTTAAATCAAATTGTACTTATTATTCTTTATTATAAGTACGTGATTCGAAATGTTTCAATGATTCTTCTTCTTCTTAAATTGCTGTTAAAAAAATTCACATTTTTTGCGTCCTGCGAATGTGATATTGTAAAATATACCCGTACTGAAAGGGTTAAATTAAATTGTTGCCGTAAGGTGGAGCGGTATAAACTCAGACCAGATTTTTTCAAGCATGACCAGTCATGTTTCCATAAATGATATTTGCGATATTAATAATGAAATTGGTATTAATGTGAAGTGAAATTAGTGCTCTATGATTTGGATTTTCTAAAGCACAAATATACATTACAACTTAAAAATGTTGCAGTTAGAAAAAAATTAATAAATATATGCCAATTCTGGTATTAAAGAAATACAGTAAATTAATTTTTATATTAGTATTTTCAGTTTGTTAAGTGTAAGTTAAGACTTATTTGTTTAACTTGCATAAATTTTATTCGTCTTAATCATGTTTTTTACATAAAATTGACATCGATGTGTTGTGAAATTAATACTTCATGACTTACATTTACTAAAACACCAATTTACATGAGAAATTAAAAGTGTTACAGAAAGTTACAATCAAAAAAATCCGAATGCTGTTATTTAAGAAATACAGAAAATTGATTCTTATATTAGTATTTTCAATTTTTATTATAATTTAAAATTTAATACTTTAATACTAATTAAATTAAGTTGCTTTCATAAAGTGGAATAATGGTAAGTTCGGATCCGCTTTTTCAACTTCGATTTTAATCATATTTCTTTAAATTATATATTTATAATGTAATATAAAATTTCCATCGATGAGATGTGTAATTAATACTTCTTGATTTGCCTTGATTAAAACACCAATTTACATTAGAAATTAAAACTGTTGTAGAAAGTTAGAAAAAGAGATATTAATTCCGTTATTTAAGAAATACCGAAACTTCATTGTTTCAATCGCTAAAATTAAGTTGTTTTCATAAGATGGAGTGGGGTACGCCCGCACACACACTTTCAAGTTGCCATTATATTTGCAATATTTAACATAAAATTGGTAACAATCTGAAGGCAAATTAATACTCTATGATTTACATTGACTAAAATCCCAAATTACATTACAGAAATTAAACGTATTATATTTAAAAAATAATAAAAACATGCAGAAAATTAATTTTTATTATTAATTAGCGTTTTTCTGTTTATTATAACTTAAAATTATAGACAAAAAAAGTTTATTGGTAAAATTTAATATGTAGTTGCAAACATTTATTTATATATAGGTATAATTTTGGTTTTATAAGTATGTAAATATATTCCAAAGGAAAGAAAGAAAAAAAAGTAAAATGAAATTTTGTAATAAAAATAGGGGTGGATTAACCTTTTTGTGGTCACTAGACAAATTCAAATTTCGTGTTCTGAAACTGAATAATTTGAAAGCTCTTTTTTTGAAACGTAGAGTAGAAAAAAAAGGGAAAACCTGTATATATAAATAAATATTAACATTAAAACTATAAATCTTTAAAAGTGGGCCATAAAATAGTAACTACATTAATATTTACAAAAATCTTTAGCTGAAGAATATATGCTATAAATTTGATTATTACAAGATTGTTTTATTCCGGCAATATTTTACTTTGTTTTATTAATCTTTTAATGTTTGCGTTTTGATCAATGTTTAATATTTTATATTACAAGTACTTACATAAGTATTTGATTTACAATCCAATAGTGCACCATATTTTTAACGTCAGTAGCAATTTAACAAATTCTTTAACGTTGCGATATGTTTTTGAACATTGTACAATTTATGATTATACTAGTAAAAAGGTTAATCAATTTAAATATTTGAATACATAAAATTAATGTTTATATGTATTAGGAGTATTTTTGATGCTGTATAAATTCTATAGAAGAAGAATATGCTATTATAAATTTGATTATTGCAAGATTGTTTTATTGCGGTAATATTTTGTATTATTTTAGCAATCTTTTGATTAATGTTTAATGTTTTATAGTATGGCAAGTATTAGATTTACAATCAAATAGTGTACCATATTTTTGATATCAGTAAGCAATTCAACAAATTTATCAACGTAGCAATGTTTTTGAACAATATACAATTTATGAGCATACAAGCAAAACCTCTAATCAATTGAAATATTTAGGTAGATAAAATTAAAATTTATATTTATCTATTATCTACTAATTATGCTAAATTATACAAAGAAATGTTATTGTTAAAAATATATCATCTTAAATGCATTTCAGCAAATCCGATATAGAAATCTTAATAAATATTGTAAAATTTATGAGCATACAAGCAAAACCAGTAATTATTTTAAATATTTAAACACATAAAATTAAAATTTATATGTATTAGAAGTATCTTTGACGCAGAATTAAAATCTTCAGCCAAAGAATATGCTATATATATGATTATCAAAAGATTGTAATATTCCGACAATATTTTACTTTATTTTATCAATCTTTTAATCTTTGAGTTTTGATCAATATTTAATATTTTATTGTATTCCAAGTATTAGATTTACAATCGAATAGTGCACCATATTTTTAACGTCAGTAACAATTTAACAAATTCTTCAACGTAACAATGTTCTTGAACATTGTACAATTTATGACCATACCAGTAAAAACTTTAATTAATTTAAATATTTAAATACATAATATTAATGTTAGTATGCATTAGGAGTATTTTTGTTGCTCTATTAAAATCTTCAGCCAAAGAATATTTTATAGATTTGATTATTACTACAAATAAGTTAACAAATTCTTCAACGTAGCAATGTTTTTGAACAATTTATGAGCATATAAGCAAAACCACTAATTAATTTAAATATTTATATAGATAAAATGAAATAATATGTATCTATTAGCTATTATTTATGCTAAATTAAGCAAGGAAATATTATTTTTACAAATACATCATCATAAATGCATTTCAGCAAATTCGATGTAGCAATCTTTATCAGCATTGTAAAATTTATGAGCATACAAGCAAAACCACCAATAATTTTAAATATTTATATAGATAAAATTAAGTTTTATATAATATGTATCCTACTATTTATGCTAAATTAAGCAAAGAAACATTATTTTAAAAAATGCATCATCATAAATGCATTTCAACAAATTCGATGTAGCAATCTTATTCAACGTTGTATAATTTATATAAGCAAAACCACTAATTATTTTAAATATTTAAATACATAAAATTATAATTCATATGTATTTTTGTATGCTGTATTTAGTAAGAAAATATTTTTTAAATACATCATCATAAATGTATTTGCAAAAATAAATTCAGAATGGACAATGGGGATTAAAGCTACTCCGATGAAAGAACTTGAATTTTAAATGTTTGTAAATTACACCCCAAAAAACATTAATTTTTCATGTTGATTTTTAAACACGGATAAAGTTTTCGTACACTAAATGTAAATTAATCACAAACAATATTCGGTAAAAGCATTAGCTCTCTTAGAAATAAATTGAATTAAAACGTTTTTAAAATATTATTCGAAAATCCGCGCTCACTCAATCCCCTCCCCTTCCATGTATATGTAAATAATTTAATTTTTGATGTTGTTTAAAGAAATTCGCGTTCGGCAAACTTAATTAATAAGCAATTATCGCATAACAAACTTTATCATTTTGCATTACAATGCGCTAATTTCTAATTAAGTTGCATTTAAGCGCAATGCATAATTTAATTAAAAAAAAGGTGGTCTGTTTCATCTGGAAACAATAATTGTGTGCAAAGCTACTACACATGAAATGATGGAAAAAACACAACACTACTACTGTTGCTCGGAACGTAAAAAGTTCATTTTAATAAAATGGAATTTCATTTCTTTTCAACTTTGCCCCGCCAATTTGTAATGTTTGTGCTAAAAAACAAACGTCGAGCAATTAATTATGAATCGGCACAATTTATAGCAAAATTGCAACATAAATTACATAAAATATAACGTCAAATGTAATAATTTATTATTAATAAATAAACAAATAGCTGTGCAAACGTTTCATTTTTTTCTCTCTTCTTGAAACGTATCGCAGTTGATTGAAATAAAGTTTGGATTGATATTAAACTAAAAAACATTTTTAGTCAAACAATTTTTTGCCCCAATGCAAAATTTATTGACGTCAGCTTTCCCCCCACACTGACCTACATTGTGTGCGTATCTGTGTATGTGTATGTCTCTGTGTATGTGTGTAAATGAAACGTAAATAATGCAATGTTTTGGTACAAAAATTATTTCAAATTAAAACAAACATTTGCATTAGTGTTGCAAAAATATACACGCCGCTGGCATTTTCGCCGAATCAATCAATGCGCTAATTGATTGCCGCACACCAGTGATGTGTAAGGCGTCGCGGCGCTAATTAAAGTTTTTTGTAACAGAATACGCGCGCGATAATGAAGTGTGCGCGACAAATTAAAAAGCAACTTTAAGGATCGCGAGATATACATTTTCATAATTATTTCCGGACGCGGCGGCGTTTTGTTACGCGTTTTTTGATTTATCGTTGCAACAATTCTCTGTCACAGCAATGGCTAATTGAAAAAGTTGCACGTTGATAAAAAATAAACAACAACAACGCAGTATAACGAAAAATAAAAAAGATTTCGCACAATGTTTCTCTTCGTGCAGTAAAATGAAAACAGATAGGGAGTTTTGAAATTGACACTTAATAATGCTTGTTAAACATATTTTAGCGCTGGAAAGTTAAATTAAAACGGCTTTTCAAAGTATTGATTTTATACGCATTTGGTGTTTCATAAAAATGTGACAAGTTTTAATAAAAAACGTATATTTTTTCGCCCGTCGTCTTCTCGCTTTTACGTAGAAATGCGCGCTTGTCACTTGCATTGGATAATTAAATATTTGCCACTTTTTAATTCTTTTTTTGCCACGCCGTCGCAGCAACTACGCAGAAAATGGCTAATGCTGCTTAATGGCTATTTATAGAATTTGACGCATTAATTAATATGTTGATGGCGATTAACATTTCCATGTTTTGTATGCCTATAGAAATGAATTTAGTCTATCAATAGTGAATTTTGAGGCTATCCGAACAAAGGAGCGTAAATATCAATACCTCTGTTCGATAATAATATGATTAGTTATTACGTAAATGTAAAACTTTTTAAGGTAATGTTTAATTTCAATTACATAACTTTAGCAAATGTTCGATAATATAACTTTATATATCCAATGATTTGAATTATAATAAGCTTTATAATCACCATTGTTTCAATTATTTCTAAAAATTAATGATACATATAGAAAATTTATAATAATGTAAATAGAAAAATTACCGGCAAAACATTACAACAAATAATATCATGTAATATATTAATATAAATTTAATTATGACTGACAAACTCTCAAATAAATGAATTGTTGTTGTTGTTGATGTGTAACATCATTATTATTCAATAATTAATTAATTTTTATGTAAAGAAATTTTATATTAGTCATTAGGGTTACAATTGCTTGTAGCATAATGTAAACACATACGTTTCGAATGAAATTTATTCTGTTTTACCTCTTAAGTATTTAGGATTTAGGATAATATAATAAATAAATTATCCAAAAAGTACGATTTAGAAAACGGTATAAGTAACTTATTCATTTACAGTGCAAAAGAGACTGTTCTTTCATCATTATTCGATTAATTTCACTGAATTTTTACTGCTTTTCATCATTTTTCGATGAATTTCGCTGTCTTTCGCCGAATTTCATTAAATTTTACTGTTTTTCAGTGTTTTTTTAATCAATTTCACTAAATTTCACTGTTTTCAATGGTTTTCACTAAATGTCACTGAATTTCACGGTTTTTCTTCATTTTTTGATGAATTTCACTGCTTTTCAGTGTTTTTTACCGAATTTCACTAAATTTCACTGTTCTTCAGTGTTTTTCACTGAATTTCACTTACATACAGTGTGTTTCATTCATAAGTATACATTGTAAAATATAACTTATGCAACTTATTTTTGTAGTATCTCCCAGGCATTTTTGACAATTTTCTTTGTTGCTTTTTCTGTGGTCTTTCGGTATTTTCCATCATTTTTTAAAATTAAATTCATCATTATTGACTAAACATGGGAACAAAACTGCATTTATCTCACATTTTGGAGCAATTTTGATGAAAATCTTTAAATGCTTTGACAGAAAATGCAAAAAATCAAAGAAAAATCGGATACAAATCATCAAAAATTTCTCCCTCGCAAAAAATGCAAGATATTTTTTAATATGTCGTAAAGATTCTTACACATTACTTTTTGGATGGCGATTTATGAAAATTTTCTTGGTTGCTTTTTCTGTGGTCTTTTGGTATTTTCCATCAATTTTTTTAATGATATTTATCATTATTGACTAAACATGGAAAAAAAACTGCATTCATCTTGCATATTGCAGCAATTTTGATAAAAATCTTTAAATGTTTTGATGGAAAATGCCAAAAAAAAACAAGGAAAAAACAAGGAATAATCGAATGCAAATCATCAAACATTTCCCACTCGCAAAAAATCCAATTCAAAAAGTAACGTTTAAAAAGCTCGAGGAGAGACTAAAAAAGTAAGTTGCATAGGTGATATTTTCCCATGTACAACTATGAATAAAATACACTGTATGTAAGTACGTGTATATTAATCCTGTTTTACATAATTCCATTGTTTTGTTAAAAAAATTGTTATCCAATTTTGAACAATTGTGTAAAACAGAAAAGATTTTTTGGGAATAGAATGTAATTGTTTAAATCGCTTAAATTAAATTGTTGCCAAACAAAATTATTAGGAAGACGTCATATCCCATCATTCTTCACAAAAGAATGGGATCCTGTCAAACATGTTTCGAAATGTTTATTTAAATAATAATCCAGTATATATTTATTGTAGAAAGCTTCATTAACTTTATTTTATTTATTAATTTACTCGTAGTTTTAAATTGACTTTTTTCTGGGAATTTAATTANTGAGACAGTGGAGTGGAAAAACGTCAATAGAACTGTTCAGAATGGCAGCAAATAGAGTCAAATGGGCCATGATGACCGCCAATGTCCTTAGGGATGGGACACGTTAAGAACAAGAAGATTAATTTTTAAATTGTTTTGTTATTTACAAAAAAATCAAATGTGTGGTAGATAAGAATAGAATATGATAAATTTTTGTTTCATTATTGTAGGATAAGCGTTAATGGATTTTTCTATGGTTTTTCAGCATTTTCCATCAACTTTTTTAATGAAATTCATCATTATTGAATAAACATCAGAAAAGAATTGCAATCATCTCACATTTTTGAGCAATTTTGATAAAAATCTTGAAATACTTTGATAGAAAATGCCAAAAATCAATGAAAAATCAAATGCAAATCATCAAACATCCCCCCCCCCCCGCCCGCAAAAAATCCTACTCAAATAGTATTGTTTAAGAATCTAAATTGCATAGGAGACGCATTTTTTCATATACAACTATGAATAAAATACACTGTATGTAAGTACGTGTATATTAATTCTGTTTTACATTATCCCATTGTTTTATTCAAAAATTGCTCTTCCATTTTCAACAATTGTGTAAAACAGAAAAGATTTTTTGGGAATAGAATGTAATTGTTTAAATTGTTTAATCTAAATTGTTGTCAAACTAAATTATTAGGAAGACGTCATATCCCATCATTCATCACAAAAAAATGGGATAAGGTCAAACATGTTTTAATCGAAATGTTTATTCAAATAATAATTCAGTATAATATAATTTTAGAAATCTTAATTAACTTTATTTCATTTATTAATGTTGTTTTAAATTGACTATTCTTCTAGGAATTGAATTATGTAAGAAAGTAATTAAAATGTTACGAAATTGCATACATTTTTAAAAGCACTTTTACAGTTCTCCTTAATTACTAAAAACATAACATAGGTATTTATAAACAAAATTATATAAAATAATGAAATAAATGTATATTAATTTTGAAATTGCTTTGTTATTTAGAAACAAATCAAATGTGTGGTAGGTAAGAATAGAACATGATAAATTTCTGTTCCATTATTTTAGGACAAACGCTAATGGATTATAAAAATTTGAAAATTATAAAGTTTAGATTGAAAAACGACCGTAAAAACCATTTTAAAAATTGATAATCCGGTGCTTTTATAAGTGTATTATATAAGTGAGATGGTTTTTAATACGAGCTATCGTTTTATATACACCATTTCCGATACACTCGTAAAAACAACTTAATTTCCTGAAATTTGTAGTTACGCCCCATTGTTATGAGACCGTCGATAAGTTACTATAAATGTCCAAACTTGGATAAATCCGCCAATTTGCCGAAAAGGCGTCGCGCTTAATGTTCGACAACTTATTTCGCACGTTTTTGTTGCACCGAAATCACATATGTTTGTTTTATTATTGCTAGTAGAATAAATAGGTTTATTCAATTACATTTTCTAGATATTTTTGTAGTCACCCCTGCAGCATCAGCGGCGAGAACAAAAATATTTAATCAAAGCGACGTTTCAACATTAATAAATTGCATGTTTTATTTATATTTAATGTCGGCCGAATAACATTCTTTTATCTAACCGTTTTTATTGCAAACATATTTTGATAGCATTTAAATAGCACGCCTTTTTTTTGCTCGCGCTCGTAGCAGCAGCAGCAGCGTAACGTAGAAAATGTTTTGCCAGTTGCGAAAATTGCAGTTGACGCAGCGAGAATCCAATTCATTTGTCAGCCATGCTTCTCTTCTCCCCTATTTTCCCTAATCTTACTAATTAGTGAGGCGGCAAATTGTGAATAGTTTCGGAATTCCTTTCACTCGTATTTGCTCTTGTGTACGTTAATATCTAATTCCACAACATTGTTACGATATTTTTCCCATGCATCGATTTGGATCAATTCCAAACTTTTATCAACATTTTTAAATATTGCCTCTGCATTTAAGCATGCGGATTTTGCTTCCGCCCAATTTAATAAATTGTTTAATTTATATTCTTACTTAGAAAATCTACTATTTCGTTCAATTTAATGCTAGTGCTAATAACTGTTACAAAGTCAAATTCAAGCTAATTTATAGCACATCCCAATCCAGACTTTCGCATTATAATAATGATCGTGTAAATGTGTATTGTAATATTACATTCCAACAATCTCATATTTTATTTCTGTTCATATAATCTTTGCAATTTTGTTAATTAAAAATCAATGAATTCATACATCCAACGCTGGAAGTAATGTTTTTTATTTAGAATTTCAAATGTACAATACGTAGTAATTAAATTACACTTTTTTATTACAAAATTCAAAATATTCATTTTATGGTAGGTAATTGTTATATTCATATTTTAAAAACAATACAATACTTAATAATTATATATTATTTAGAATTTCAAATGTATGTCATAATTAAATGACACGTTTTTTATTATATATTTAAAACAATCGTTGTAACAATGATATTTTAAAAGCATTAATTAACCAGTGACTTAATTAGATATATTATTGTATTTTAATACGCTGATGTAAAAACATTGCACTACACAATCTCATAAATAGTTAAACAAGAAGCTATATCTTCAAAAAGGATAACTTTATATCAATTCCAGGATAGTAATTGTTTTATGTTATATAGTTTTTTTCCTGGCTGAATCCAATAATATAACTATTTCGTTTCTCACTTTGGAAGCGAAACGGATATGATATTGTATTTTCGCAGACGGGCAATTCGTCAAGAAGCCAATTAAAGAGCTTGATGCCACGTCAATTACAAACTCCCTTATAAAGAAGCGCTTTTTCGCTCATTTGAATAAAAATAAAATCGTTATTAAGAATTTTGTGTTGGATTATTTGGATTTTATTTTAAAAGTATGGCTTAAATGATTTTGACGATTAAAATACGGTTGTATATTTTCACTCATTGTACAAAAATGTTTTTAGTGTTAGTAACAGTACTCGTATGATTAATTATATAGAAATATATAGTATATATTCTAAAGGTGAGTGTTCCACCTTGTAAGACCAATATTTGATAGTCGTTGGAAGTGTAAAAATTGCTTATAATTTTACGTATTGAAGTAATCGAAATTTAGTTAAGAAAAACTTCATTTACTGGAAATTTGTAATTTTATAGAAAACATTTCATTATAGATGAAGATGAGCAGGTATATTCTAACAAAATTTATAAAAATGATGTTGGCGACTAAAATATTATTATTGTAAAAAAAAGCAAAAATGGACCGAAAATTAAACACTTACCATAGATAATGTCAGTTATATGTGATAAAATGGTCATATGACATCTAGGTCCAAAAATGACAAAAAATGAAAAAAAAATGACGTAATTAATACGGCAATGTGCAACTTGAGATTTCTTTAGACAATAAGAGCCGCAGTATGCAATAAAAAAATAGAAAGAACAATGTTTGAAAGTCCAAGAAATGCTTGGAAAGAATAACGTACAAAACGCTACTCCACATGCGTTATTCACAAAATTTCATTTGTTTGGGATTCTACAATCGGCCCTTTCTAGATGACCATTGAATTTCTATTAAAACAAAAGAAATGACAAGCTATCTTTGTGCATCGCAAAAGTACCATTTTTTCCTGCGAGGAACCTAAGTAAGCCATAAAGAAATTGTGGTTTATGCCATATATTGCTCATTAATTTCCTACAAAATATAAAGTTAATAAAAAGTTGTATTTGTCGGTTTAGAAATGCACAAAAACGACCAATTGAATCTAGAACGAAATAAATTTGCGATTAGTTTATTACATATTTATTTAGAAAATAAAAGTTGCAATATGAGATAAAAAATTAGAAAGAATAATGTTTGGCACAGAAAATTGTATAACATGGTGATTATGTTACTTGACAATATAGAGGTTTATATTCGAAAATGTCCAAGATATGCATGGAGAGAATAACGTACTAAAATGCCACCCCCTGCATTATTCACAGAACATTGTTGCACCAGAATTTCATTTGTTTGGGATTTTACAATCGACCCTTCCTAGATGACAATTCAATGTTTATTAAGACAAAAGAAATGACAAGTGCATCGCAAAAGAAACCTAAGTGAGGCATAAAGAA
>JARJDW010004830.1:0-13038 GCA_030264715.1 Adinopsis sp. GC000173
TAAAATTGCATGAAAAAAGCATGATTTTTAACTTGGATTTAACCTGCAGTTCAGCAGCAGATGAGATCAACTGACATTTGACAAGTAATTGAAAAACCGATGGTTAGTTGCAAATGACAAATCAATTTGTAGACACTTCGAGTAGACTAAATAGATTTTCATATGATGAAACTAATATTTTCTAAATTAGAATAGAATTTTGTACAAAACCAACAACATTATATTTAATTTGATACTGTTTTTAACAAATGTAAATGCTGGACTGATGGATGAAATCAACTGATATTTGACAAGTAATTGAAAAACCGATGCTTATCGTTAGTTGCAATGCAATATATGACAAATTTATAGACTATTCGTGTAGACTTAACTATTATTACCTTTTTTTTTCAAAACACCAACAACACTACATTTGCTTTAACAATGCAAACGTTGGAAGGGTCCACACAATTTTTTCTTAACTACAATTCAAAAATTCCATGAAAAATGCACGATTTTTAAGTTGCAATTAATTAGTCAAGTTCAAGTGCAGATAATATTGACTTAAATTTGCTTAGCAATTAAAAAACCGACCATTAGATGCAATGACAAATCAATTTATAGACAGTTCGAGACCACAAAACATATTATTACAATAATATTATTATAATAATAATAACATATTACATTTACTTTAATAATGCTTTTAACAAATGTAAATGTTGGAAGGGTGCACACACTATTTTTCCAACAAACAGATCAAACTGGTTGGATGTCTGTAAAAAGCAGTGTTTTTAAATTTGTAACGCTGAGTGAAGCGCTCAATGTCCGATTAAATATTATTATTTTTTACTTTTTTTTGTACGTGTGCATATATGTATGTACATGGAACGTTTTTCGTTGCACATGCACACCACCTATGATTACAGATGGGTGAGCAACCCTTGCAAACCGATACTATTGTGATGAGACGCGTGCCGGGGGGTTGTATGCAGCCCTTAACCATCTGTCGCATATATAACATACATACATATATAGCTTGTGACGTCACAATATTCATTAGCTCTCATGTGAGCATTGTTACACGATCATTGCATAAAATGCTGCCAGCTGCAGACGGCTTCCCGTCGTTTAGTAGACGGTTTTACACAATTTATAAACCAATACCATCTAGTCATCATAACAATTACCAAGCAAATCCCAATTGACAAATTAACAATTCAATTTCATTAGCAGATATAGATTTTTTTAAACAATACTCTTCGCTTGCTTACGCGGCAAGAGGGTGCTGAATTTTAAATGAAAATTTATTGCAATTTGGGTTATTGTTTATTCCATCAGAGAATACACACACTCACTATGTGTATAGTAAATTTAAATTTTACATTTATTATATTCTTGGGATTTTAATTAAATTTCAGTGCGTTACTGCTGATGATGATAAAAATTGCAATATTTTAATTAATGTTTATTTATCGGTATTGTGTAGCAAAAATTTTAATTAACAAATATTACGCGCTGTGTGACAACAACATTGTATAATTAAAAATTTCAATGCGCGTTGCATTGGAAAATATATTGACTGGCAGACCTTCTATTTAGTATTATTATTCTGGAAGGATTCCACTTTAGTGTGGAAAGATGTCACATACTGCATGAAAAATTTTTACTGGGCAAGAAAATATTTCATAATACAAATATTATTACAGCTAAGCACAATTCTCTAGTTCTTTTTTATTTCGCCTTCTTCTTCTTCATCGATTTTCACTGGCTTTATACCAAACAACACCTTATAAACTATATTTTTACAAAACGCTTACAAACAAAAACAAACAGATGCGCGCTGTAGGACATAATTTCCAATTTTAAAATGGAGTTTTTATCTTGTAAATAAACTGTTTTTGATTTTTACTTGGAAAACGTAAAATGTTTACATTGTTGTTGTCGTCCAATAAAAGGTAGAAAATATTGACTGGCAAGACCTTTTATTATTAGTATTCTAGAGGATCTCAACTTTACTAAGAAGATGTCACAGGCTACAAGAAAAATCTCTATTGTGCCGGAGAATATTTTACGGAATAAAAATGCTTGTTGTTATTTTAGATAGGTAGTATAAAGAATGGATTTTGTTAAGAATCAAAACACGATCACGATGTTTTATTAATTAGTTTTCAACGTGGAAAATCGTTTTAAAAATATCTAGGTATACGTACATCGATTTGATTTTAAGACTGCGTAATGCTATATTACGACTTTCAATCGAAGCATTTACCACTACTACTAGCCGTTGTAATTAAGTGCAAATTATACAGTAATTAAATTTTTGCTGCAATTTAAATTAAAGTGCAATTGGTTAAAGTCGGTAATTAACTCGTTTTCATTAAAATGCCCACCTTTTTCTAACCCTAAGTTAAACCAAAACGAGCAACAATGAAAAAAGGGGTTGTACGTTTGAGGAAGTAAATTAATGCCCATGTCCAGTCGATCTAAGTTCTAAATGTAGGGTGCAAGAATTAATAGAATTTCGGCTAATAATTTTAACTGCAGGAAATTAACGTTTTTATCGAATGTTAATTGCGTTTACACTTTTTCCAATGCGCGCACAATTTTGATTCACTCACACACAGACACAAACACACACACCAAACAAAACGCTATCAAAAATTAATCGAAACGGGGCTTATAAATTATACACTGTTCTGGATTGGAATAATGTTTGCTTAAAATTGATAATTAATGGTCATCTACCTGAAAATGACTTAACAATATGCTGTAATTTATAGCATTAATAATATTCATTTGAATTATTGCAAATAGGCCTAAAATTGCAAGGTTCCATAACAATTTATACTCGAACATATTTTTTTGCATATAAAATGAAATGAAATTAATTTTAATATCAAGAAATAATAATAATTAATCAAAAACTCTTGATTTTGATTCATTATAGATTTTATCTATGCGCATTTCGGTTATACAGCCATCATCAGACCTAATCTATAAACAACAAGAATCGTACTATTTATATAATTTAGGGTTTATGAAGTAAACTAAATAGGTAATACATTAAAGAAATTATACTAGAGATTATTCGCATTATATACTTTATTCAAATAAAATCTATAGTGAATCAAAACCAAGTGTTTTTAATTAATTATTATTCTTCAATATTATAATAATTGTTCACTAAGAGGTAGCAGCAAATATTTTTAAACTTTATAAACCTATTTTGTTGTGAAATAAACGGTTTGACTAATTTTAATTATTCCAAACATAAACCTTGTATTGCAACTTTCAATATTTTTTATTATATGTACATTATTAAACTAGTTCTGTTGTAGAAACAACGTTAAATACATAAACACGATATCTACCTAAATAATTTGAGCTACAAACTTTTTCAAAATGTCATTGTTTGTTTTAATTCCGGTAAATACCGCACATTCGTCGCCGATTACTAAGCGCGTTACAGTGTTGCAATAATCATTTTGTAGACAATAAATAATTAAAATTATAGCGTGGAAAATATACATAAACAATAAAATTGATTATTTTCAAGTAATTTCGCAGCTGTGTATTACCCCATTTGTTTACAAACCCTCTCCATCCAAACTACTTATCCTCCTTGGTTAAAGAGCCAAAATTTCCTATCATAAACTTGCCGAAATTATTAATTAGCAGAGAACAGTTTGGTGCCGACTATAATAAGGGAATTTGTCTTAAAATTATTGCACTCAGCGTTTTAATGAAACCTACGCAGTCCTTGGAGATTTGACGTCGCTGGTAATGGCTTATATAATATGCCAGATAAATATTTAAAATGGGCAATCATTTTTAATTTAATTATATACAATTGCTGAAATGACGCCTATAAACATCACACATTTATTTAACAACTTAAAGTCTAATTCGATACAATGTTTGCATAATTTTATGTGTCAACCATCAGACTGTATGAAGATAAGAAATAAATATTATATTAGAGGAGATGGGGTCCAAATATTGGCAGAACTTAAAACCTTGCAATACTGCAATATTAAATATACAATTCGATGTTTTAATATAGCAAAAATATAAAAAATTCTTACTAGCCCAATTTTGGATCTCAGTGGTCATAAAAAGTTGTCTCCATTTGCGTAGACTTTTCGCAATTCTATAATCCCAAAACGTGTTTCTCGATTTTTCTACTCAATTCACATATTGCAAAAAACATACCTGATTTGATGTCGTTTTTTGCAACACATCTACTACACCAAATATTGAGAGTTGATTAGTTAGAAAAGCCCATGCATGCATTAGACGTAGAAACTCTGTAGAGGGTTGTGATCATAAACAAACAATGTAAATGATAAATTATATTTGATCCATCTCATGTATAATAATAATGGAATTAGTAAAAATAAAGCTAATAAGAAATTAAATATAATAATTAGAAACTAAATTGAAATATAACTGTTATTTATTGTAAAATTTCAAGAGGTTTTTAGAAAAAATTAATATTAAACATCGTTCAAAGTGTAAGTTGATCACTAGAAATTGCCCTAATTTGAATGGTAAAAAATTAATTCGATAGAGCGAGGTTAATTTGCAAAATAATTTCTGGTTTGATGTGGCGGTAAACGAAATAAACATTGCAATTTATGTGATTATTAACAAAGTTAAACCCAAAGTCATTATAGAAACCAATATATAGAAAATTTGACAGAAAATTGGATTTGCAGTTGATTTAATGGATGAATAGCTTCAAATAACTATCTTGGATTATAATTTTATACATATTATATATTAGATTATATATGCTCGCATAATATATATATAGTTAACTATGAAAAGGGCGTTCTAATAATTGAGAACCACTGATGTATTATAAAGTAAGATTAATTTCGAATTTAAGTGAGGATATACCGGCGCACATACGGGGTGAAAGGTGAGTGAGTGTGTATAAATTGTCAAGTGTGCAGCTGTTCATCACGCACATACAAATTCGAACATTTGGTTTCATATTTTTGTTTGGATGTTGATCATCACGTTCATTTATATATATATCTACCATATATATACGATATGTATAGTGGTGGTGGTGGTTGTTGTGTTATACCGTCAGCTGGACTCGAGATACAGCTGATTATCCCCAAAGATAATAAAACGTTGTTTTCGGTTTAATACCGACAGGATGTACGTTTATTAGCACTAAAACGTGCTACATTTAAAAATTAATGAAATACTGGAATTTATTGTTGTATTAAAAATATTATATTCGTTTATATATTTTTGTGCATTTCATTATTTTGTCTAGACTGGCTGGAACGCGGCAACAAAAACATTTATTCGCAATTTTGCTCAAAATTACTTTTTATCTATTAATATTTTTTGAATTAATCATAACATAAACTGTTTATTTTAAAATCAACTAATGTCATATTGCTACTGTTTCGATAAAAACGTTACTTTTATAATAACAATGAATATGCTATTTGTTTTAAAATTCATTTAATCTATTTTTTTGTGTTTTAGAAGCAATATTGGTTTTATAATAGAAAATAATTTTATAAAAACAGGAAAGATTGAGAAATGTCGTAGTTTACTTACTTATTAAATATAAATGATAAGATATTACATTTTTAAGCAATTATAATACATCACTTTCAACATAAGGAATGTGCCTATATTATATGCTGAACATTAACAATTAAAATGTTAGCAATTTTGATGGAACAATTAATGAGTTGTTATGTGCAATTAATTGTAACATTATTTTCTGCGTAAACTTGCAGAAAATATTTATTAATAATGCATTAGTAGGTAGAATTTATTATTATTGTATTCGTTTTTAGTAAATTACTTGCAAAAATTTGAAAGATGTCGGGTCAGATGCAGAATGTAGAATGTAGAAAGTTTGCAGTTTACAATAAGTTTAATATGAATAAATAAAAAGTTATTACATTTTTGAGAATTACATCATCTTCAAAATAAAGAATATAGAATACTTATATTATATGCTGAACTTTAATTAAATTACTAACAATTAAAATGTTAGCAATTTTGATCGTACAATTAATGAGTTTTGATGCGCAATTAATTGTAACATCATTTTCTGCGTAAACGTGCAAAACATATTTATTAATAATGCAATAGTAGGCGGTATTTATTATAATATTCGAATTTAGGTAATTCAACACTTTATCATAGTTGCATATATATGTAGGTATAAATTTAGTTGTATTTTAGTTAGATTATCATAGATTATATTAGATGGAGATTAATTGTCTAATCCAATAAAGAAAATGCCAGCCAGCCAGCCAGCGCACACACATTTAGAATATAGAAAATCCCATAACGTATTTTAGCGAAAAGTGTTTTCAATTAACAAACTACCTAGTGTTAAAACATTTTACTTGTATATTAATTTTAATTCAACATGACATGTTCTAATACCGCAACATTGCGCTGCATATAAACTTATCATCGTCATCATCATCACTTGTTGTATAATAAAACAATCACATTCATTTATTCATAATACGTTCGTAAGTAAAACACACACTCACCTCATTATTTATACCTCATTAAAGTTTTATTATTTATAGATATTGTTTTCCATGACCGGCGCTTTCGCCATGTACGCACACACAATTAAAATCAATAATTTCCGTTTGTTTTCGAATTGCAGAAAATAAACAAGCCAAGCAACATCAAAGACGCTCCTACATTTTCATTATACAAATTATCCGGTAATGATGTTTTCCTTTTTTTTTTCTTTAAATAAACGATTCGTTTAATTGGAGAGCGCATTTTGCATAAGTATATAGTTATTCGAGGGGAAATATAAACAATAATCGAATTTAAGCAGCGGCAAAGCAGTTTACGTGACTGCAAATTTTGATTAGAATATTTATATATATATATTCGTATACTACTCACATGTCAATTCGTTTTAATAAATTACCGCATACCTAACATGACATTAAATGCTGGTTTTATTATTGTATTTGCCTACCGTAGAAAATGGATTTAAAATGACATGCTAATAAAATGTGTTATTTCACTTCAATGTAACATGTTGCAATAATGTCACAAAGAATTTTTTATCTTCGCACATATACGTATTTACGTATTCATCTTATTTTACATTTTACATCGTAAGCTACAAAACATAAATAATAAACCATCCATCAAACATTTAATAAAAATATATATTGTAACTAACTTATATTTGCAACTAGTTAATAGATAAAATGATTGAACATTAAATTTAATTGTAGGATCAACGTTTTGTTTAATTTTAATTATTGGAAATAAGCTTATAATGGCACATTCAATATTTTAAATTAAATATTACGCTATAGCATATTTTTTATGAAATTAAAATAAATAAATTTCCTTATTAAACTAGTTTTGTTGTAAAAATAAGGTTAATTATATAACACCTTTTGCAAACCTTTTTAAAACGTCATTGTTTATCTCAACTTTGGTGTTGCAATAATTATTTTGTAGATAGAAACTAATTGAAATTATATCACAAAGCATTTTTTATCTTGTAAGTCTCAAAACATAAATAATTATCTACAAAATAAACCACCCATCGAACATTTATAGAAATATAGTTATGACTATGTTTGCAACTATAGTAAATAGATAAAATGATTAAACATTAAATTTAATTATACTGTTTAGTAATAATTAACGTAATCGAATGCTGAATATTCTAACATAATCCGAATGCGCAAATTTATATGATAATTAAAATATGTAAGATAGGTAGTTCAGTAAAATGTCACACATAAACATTGGTGCTGTAGAGTGGGTATGGGGTTGAAAAAAAGCAGCGGCATTTAATTTAATTGCTAAAATTATAAATGCAATTTGTTACACTTTTGTGTGTGTGTGTGCTTGCACATGTTCCATTGCAAAAATTTAAATTTCATATGCGTACGTACGTACAGTACATACATATCGTGCATTTGATATTTATATATATTTTTTATTGAAAGAATACAAAGAGACTACCATATATGACAAAAAAATATATATTTTCTCTCCATTGTACACGCATACATCAAAATAAATTTTTCAACTTATATTTTTTTCAATACACCAGCCAGCTTTTTGTTATACGTGCGCACAAATACATTTTCCACAATTCATTAAATTCTCTATAAAAACAAACAAACGGTAAATTGATTTACCTATCAATTGATGATTTTTTACGTTGAATAATGCTTTATGCAATCAGTAACATCAATGCATAGAGAGAATGAAAATACGAAAAATTCTTCGCCATGTTATTAACAGCCGTAGCAACAACAACAACAACAGCAGCAACGAAAAAAACAACTCTCTCTCAAACGAATTTAGCTATAGCAACAGCACACATTTGTTGTTTTGGTGTGGATGCGATTTTGATGTACAAATGCGAGGCAAACACTGAGTTTGCATCACATGAATGTTAAGGGTGGCTGAAAATCAATATTGTCCTGCAATAACAATTCAACAGTTGCTAAGGGTGGTGTTAATTCACGAAATATTTATGTATGTGGATGCGATACACAGTTGCGTCTATTTTATAATGCAGCAACTTGTTTGATTATAATTACAGTGCGGCAGTTTAATTAAATTTACAAGATATGAATTAAAGTAGTCGCTTTGATCGATTAAAGATATACGTATCTACAATAAAAGTTTATTTTAAACAATTATAATTACAAATCAATTATTATATTATTAAATAAACAGTCATTTAATAGTATACATATGAAATATAATCTAAAAATACTTTTTAGTATCTCCACGAAATGCTTAAACATTACATTTTGGATGGATTGGATTTTTCTTTGCGTATGAGGGAAATTATCTTTCAATTTTTCTTTAATTTTTAGCATTTTCCATTAAAATATTTAAGGATTCTTATCAAAATTATTATGAAAAAGCAAAAGAACTTCATTCTTCTCAGTTTTCGATCAACAGTGACAAAATTTGAAAAAAAATTTGTTGGAAAATGCGAAAAGATAGAAAAAATCAAAGAAAAAAATCATATAAAAATGGAGATACTAAAAAGTATCCTATGTATACCTATACAATATGTCATTTAGTTATAATTATCATTGAAGAACTAAAATATTATCACTGCAAGTCGAGTTCAGCCAAAGCTCGAAAAAGAAATCCTTCTAATGATGTCAATTATGTTTTGAAATTGAGATATTTATTATTTTTATCTTATTTTAAAAGTTGTAGAAATAAAAATATAATACCTACTACCTACATCTACAATAAATTTATTATTAACAAGCTTTGTAGCGAAAAGTAGCAAAACAAGTTGTTATTGAAGATATACATCCGATATTGTAAGCCGTCTCTAATGATCTCTATTGCAGAATAACTTTTATTTCGATTATAATTCAACATCTAGAAATGCCAATTTAAAGTTTCAAGTTAATGCAATGAAATTTAATAGGAAATTTTGTAACCGTATCGTTTTCTCCAAGTGTTATTTTCCGTAAATGATTTTGTAATATTAGCAATAATTATGAACAACTACTCAAAACTTAAACTTGGTGGTGCGGGAATTAATTACAAAATATAGAACTATATTAATTACGGAAAATTATTTACAAACATCGTTATATATTTGATTGTAATCAATATCGTGTGCTTCACTAATTAATTAATTAAGATGGTGGATATAAAATAACGAAACTTTCAAGTTTCTAAACGTACACCAGTACACCTACCAAGCGCAATTTTTGTGGCTTTCCCGACAATGTACCGCCGCTACCACTACCATCACATCACACCACCATCACCACCAAATCAATACACTTCAAATGCATTTTCGGTTACCTTATCATTTACAAATATAAGATGCTATCAGTAAATGTAGTTGCAAAGTTGCAGCGCAAATTTTCAGACACGAAAAGATGATTGCCTATTACGAAAATTTCCAACGAAAAGAAAAAAATCCGACGTAGAAGAGAGGTGGGTAGATATTTTTTGCACCATTTTTTATTATCTAATCATCTTAATTTATTCCTTGCTAAGCATTATTTACGTCGACGCACGAAATTTTGTGTACATTTTTTTTGTTAACATTTAATTTATTTTTCGTACCGTGTTTGCTAAAAAAGATAGGATAATTTATGGCGTCGTTTATAAAATGCCGGCGCGTTTTTTTTTGTTGTTCCTTCATACTAGTTTTTCGCAATTTGCAACCAGAGAACAAAAAACTGTTTTCCTATACATGCAGAAAATCTAATCGCCGTGATTTTTCTTCCATTTAATGTACCAAAACGCTCCTGATTGTTTTTCCACCATCTACTTTATTTTTTCCTTCATACTAAATGAAATGATAATGACATAATTCTTACAAACACTTTTAAATAGCACATTACAAATTTATTAATTAGTTAATGTTGTTTTCTTATTTTTGTTTTAGATTCTAATTCGCACTATTTATTACCCAAACACACCGTTGATTGATTGATTTAATAATGAATGCGTGATGTAGAACTAACAGTTTTCGGTTGGGAAAAGCGAAAAGCTCATTATTTCAGAGCGCCACAAGCAAGTAAACTCTGTCTGCATAGATAAAACGCTCAGATTTTCATCTAAAATTATTTAATTAGCATTTCAATTTCATAGGAATTTCAAACGTGCATACACAAAAATTGCCTCGCTTAACGCAAAATTAATTTACGGGAAAGCATTAAAATAGCTGCAATTTTAAAATTATTTAATTTGTTAATTCATTTTGACCTTAAATTACCTACTATACGATATCTAGATCCATTTCGTTTATCAATGAAATGATTTTCATCTGCCATGATGTAAAATCGTAAAAGTTTTATAGATAAGAACTGGGAGAGAAAAAAAACTGCGTAATTAAACTCGGATCGAAACTAACGTAATAAAAACTAATCATAAAGCTGTCACCGCTCATCAATGCTTAATGAAGGAAAATGTGTTTAGTTATTGAATTTATCTAAACGTAATAAAATATTATTTTGTTGTTGTTGTTGTGTTGTTGATTTGTTTCGTTTTCGCTTTTTATTTGATGCAATAAACTTAATACTTTTATACGTATAAATACCAAACGTCTTTTGTTGAAGACAAAATTGTGTTATAAAACAAAATCCAAAATAAATTATATATAATGTGATAAAGCAAAGAATAGCGAAGAATCAAGATTGTCTTTTAGTTTAATTATGAAACGACATTTTCCACATTAATTTAGAATTTTCAACTCAGTAGATATATACGTTTGTTTGAAATAGTTGTAAGAAGAAAACATATTGAATGACGATTGCATAATACACAGCCTTTATTAAATTACAATAATCTGCAAATAATTAACAATTAATCTGCAAATATTGATTCTGGTGGTGAAGGTTTCATTATGCCGCCTCCGATATTAATGCATAACACAGAGGCTTAAGTACAGATAACACGTTCGCACATAAAACGATAATATCGGACAGAATTCCACCTGAATACATAGACGACGCTCAACTAACCAACACAATACATTGTACAATTTCATGCATAATATGTTTATTAAACAATTAACCATTCTGTAATAAAGTTTCGGCCCCATTCATTATCAAAGTTTAATAATCGTGCATGCAATCTTTTCGGATGCAATTAGCTTGTTTTCATTTCAACTATATAGTCGAGTTTAAGCATTTTATTATGATTTGTTCAAAATTTTTCATATTGTTTAATATTACTAAAATTTATAATCCCAATTTTTCTGTGAGTTCTTAACAAGCTGATTTACCTATAGAGAAATACGTTTTTTGGAAATAGACTACTTGAGTACTTCATTAGGAACCAGTATAACATTATGAAATCATCTCTACCCCTAATTGCAAAGAAACTATACTTATTGTTACTTACTTACTTTTAAAAATATGTAAAAAGAATAGCGCCTTTTTATTTTGTTGTTCTGATTTAAATGTGTAAAAAACCGATGTTAATAAAGGAATAATTTAGCATGTTTTGAATTTTTTCTTTACAAACCGCTAAAATTTTAAATCATTTTTATGATAAATGGATCTCAAAAAGCTATACGCACCTATATAATACTCTCTAAATATATGAAAAAAGAATGAAGTAATATCTCATATAATTTCATATAAGTCCATTAGCGTCTATTTTATATTATTTTATTATATTATACTTGGTAAATATTTTGAAAATTGTGTAGGTGACGTCCTTCTGAAATAGAAGCAGTAATTGTATTATGCAATTACTTCTAAATGACTTGAATAAAATTTGTAAAAATAATGGATAGATAACTTTTTATGTAATCAAATATTTATAAAAGTAAAAATTAATATGATTTCAATTATGATAGTGGGCATAAATTCTAAATAAATATTCATAATTTATTCAAAGTGTAGTTGGGTAAATGTATGTAATGTTTGAATATGATCAAAGGCGCAAATACAATATTATTTCGTCTGCACATGAATATTAAACAATAATAGATGTGCACTTAACTGGCGCTGCCGCCGATTAAATATTCATATTTACTGATTGACCTCGAAAACAAAGTTATTACAACAAGTGAATTTTGTAGCAAGTATTAGGTTTGGCCCTTAATTAAATTTGTAGAGCCTATCTGTAGTTCCCACAATGCATGTTCATGTTATAAGCGATGCTGTGTAATTAGTTTACTTGTAATTAATCTAACATAATCGATGTTGTACTAATTACATCGTATATACAAGATCATATCACCTGTAATCATGACACCAGCACATTTTTATCAGTCCGTGCCCCCTGTGTGGTAGGTAGACTATAAATATACTATAGCAGCAATAGATGCATACATTACATTATATTTTTCGACTGTGGCATAAATAAAATTCGCTCGAATTTATACATGGAGGCAGTGACGTTATATCTTATCTCTGTCAGAGCTTTCCTTGAATAACAAGAAAATTTCTGGCAATTTGTATATGACATTGATTGATTGGCACATTATCTTTTACCTTTTGCTTGATTTAAATGTCTTTTTATATATTGTATAACAGTTTTCTTATAGAAACATAAATCGATTAG
>JARJDW010004834.1:0-11152 GCA_030264715.1 Adinopsis sp. GC000173
AAGAAAAGTTTGTTCATAAAAAAATTAAATATTGTGTAACGGCAACATTTGCAGTTGAAATGAAAACATAAATTTCGTCAGACCTGCAATATATTTAATGTCAACTAGTACTGCTTGTATAAAGAAAGAAATAATTTAAATGTCAGCGCTATATCAATCAACATTATTAGGTTTTACATTACTGATTTTTACTTTGCTTTTGATTGTTTCGTTATTGACGTTTTCCTCCTTATATTACATCCAAATTCGCGCAAATAAATTCATTGCACAAACGATTACGTATCTACTTGAAGAGAGAAAAAAACAAACAAACAAAAATTACTTATTATTTTTAATTAAATTCTTTACGTTCAAGCATCGTTGTCTTAATGCAAATTCCACCCAATTGTTAATTAAAATGTTAATGTTGCTGAATGCATTAGTTATTATTAAAATTGAAATTTAATATAATTCTAATTACTTAATAACATTTACCAACTTGAATTCAAATAAGATAAGCATCACATAATCACATATATGATAAATTATTACGGCGTAATAATATGCGCAATATTTTAGATCAAAAATATAATATGTAGGGAGACGCAGAATTGATGATCCAAAATTTATCATTTTTTTCTTCTTCTCGTTTCGTGTATGATAAAGTTATTCGAAACGCCCTTTAGTTTTATTACTAATTCCAATAATGTTGACAAGATAATATATACAAGAAGGAGATTAATTAATCTATTCAAACATCTTAAGGCCGTTGAATATTGATAATTTCTATATACAACAAAATAAATGTACTGAATACTTTATTGAAAGTTATTATATGTGCTTTAAATTTATGTTTTTTTTGTCGATCAAAGATATCGCTTTTCTATTTTTTAACTGATTTTTTCCTGGATTTGTCTTTACTTTTAAAGACTTTGATAAAGATTTATTTCCCATTCAGAACTCAACTAGTAAAACGACTAAAAAAACAAAAGAACAAAATGGAAAGTCTTATTTATTTAAAAGATAATCTCAAAATTATAACCGAGTTAAATAAAACAAGTAAACTGAGTATGCAAATTGTTTTATGGTAAAGAAACAAATATCATTTTATTTGTAACTGAGTCAAACTAAAACTTTTAAAGTTTAAATTCAAATTCTTATTTAAAACTATTGAATATAATAAAATACAATACAGTTATTTTAATGCAGTGATTTTAATAATTTATAATTTGATATAATCTATGTTTCACTGATTTAGTAACAAAGTTAACCCGTTACGCATAAAACATTTCTTTTTTGTAAATGTGACGAGGGGTTAACTTTGTTAATACTTCATTATAATAATCTAAAATGTATTATTCCTGCGAATGGAAGTATGCATGTATACTACAATACTTGTACATTTTATTTTATTTTAAATTATTTAACTAAAACAACTAAAATTAGCATGCAAATTGCTGTAAAAGCGTGCAAATTTAATGAAAAAAAAAAACAAAAAATGGCATTGCCTGCATATTATCTTCTAAGTTCTAACTAACGACAAACTCGATCTATTTTCGGAAAATTGTGAAATGATTTTTCCATTGTAAAGTAATATTCTAAGAATTTCCAATTATTATCTACCAGGATGATGAATGATTATAAAAAGATTAAAGGTAGTTGTGCCCGTAACTTTATAAGTAAAATGTGTCAAAGAACTAAGTTGAATTCAATATATAATACTTTTGTATATTTAACATTAGGAAAATATCTTTTTTATTTTCTTGCAAAATACCCAATTAATTGAAAAATAGTTTTTCTTTAATTTTTCATTTTGTATATACGAGTATATAGAGTAGTAGTACCTCGCAACTTAATCAGCTCGTATCTCAAACGAGACTACATTATTAATGAATTATACAGCGATTTTATCTCCCGACGCAGAAACTTTAGGAATTGCAGCTTGTATCTTGGAATTTAGCGCGATTTTCAAACAAAATATCTGTTTGAGTTGCAGCTCGTATTTCAGATAGTTCGTATATGAGTCGCTCGTATCTAGAGGTTGCACTGTATTATCAATATAAGATTCTTAGATTGGATTCTAAGAATTCATATTACACATTACAAATATCACATAGACATACCCAAAATGCTAACTGTAATTGTTATATTGGTATGTTAAATATAATAAAAGTAGTAGGTAAACGAAAATATTCCTGAAAAATTAAGTAAATCTTATTTTTAGTAAAAAATATTTATTTTCATGTAATATTATGGAGTCAGCACTATTATTTATGCTTTCTACGGGTTATCCGAAATAATGCTTCGTATAGGCATGAATTATATATGGTATTATTAACAAATGTATTGATATATAATACAAAGTAAATATTATGTATGTATGTTATATTGTACGAGTGACTCAACTCATTTGTCTTTCTGATACTTGTCACCTCATGAATTGATTTGTAATCATTGGAGTCACGAATGCTACGCCAGAATATTTTTATATTCAGTCGTTTTAAAGCAATCAGATTTAGTACGTTTCTGCGCCAACTACTTAAAAATTCCACGGTGACAATCACTACATTTGATTGGACTTTTTTTAAATTTGGAAATAGAAATCTGAATTGCCGATAAGCTTATGTTAGGAAATAAAAATATTAAATTGCTTAAAAAGCGCTAAATCTAACGTAGTTTTTGATTATGAGAAAAACAAACAATTACAAAATAAGATAAACTAAAATAAAATAAAAGAAAACACAAGGAATATCAAATATTAAAAACATATGGTTATTAATGTACTGTAGTATATTACATTTTATTTGCGCAAATTTCTATAAAGAATTTAAAAATCTACTCAATAATAAAATTTAATAATCGCATTAAAAATCTCGTAGGTCTCTGTAATAAATTATATATTGCTAATTGAAAGCGAGGAATTGTTGAGCATCCACTTAAAATAAGTAAGACTTAAATAATATTAATTAATCGTCTTATACATTTTCCATTAAATAAAAATCAATTGTAAGCATTGTTATACGCATGTAGTATATTAATAGTAATTAAAAGTTTATATTTTAATACAGTTTTGACGCAAACATGTATTAAATAAATATGGTAGAAGAGCATAGAAGAATAAATTATTCATTACCACCTGTCTAGGCGCTTCTTGTAATAAAATTAATTTAAATTAAATTAAATAAGACTTGAATTTTATTAATTAAACGCGTTTAAAATTCTCGACTAAAGTTTTGATTTAATATTAAAATCAACTATTAAGAGCTGAGTTATGTAACAACATTAAACATTAATTGAGTAGACCTCTGTTATCTTTAACAACACATACTCATTAAACTTTTAAATGATAAATTTTAGTTATATTTGAATAAATATATATCAAAATTAATAATCACTAAAATTAAACATGCCCAAAATAAATTATAAAGCCCTTTTAAATTAAAGGAATGGTTAAATGATATTCATTAAATGCTTGTCTTATTAAAATTTTATATTTCACATCAAATATGAGTAAGTTAGTGATGAAATATTCATTCATTTACAACAAAAGCATTAAAAATATAAAATTGCATAAAGCGATGCAAGATAATGAGGAAAAACATGTTCGTATAATAAAATATTTTATTTACAATTTGCAAAAACGTAAAAATAATCATTGTCATAGAAAGTTGATGTGAATACTGTTTGTTGTCTAAAAACTAGTTATTTTCTTCTAATTTTTATTAGTAATCGAATGCAACTTTCTTTCCTAACCAGTACAAGCAAAAATTACAAAAAAATCAACTTCTCTTGTGTAAATTTTGTATTTTTGATAGTTTCTCTAACTACTTTTTGTAATTTTTTTATTGTTTTTTTGCTCAAAAAATTCATAGGTGTATATTTTTATACCATATTTTTGGCTCTATACTATCGACATGTTACATTTTGTTGAAACTTTTTATTTGCTTTGTAAATTTGAGAGCAAAAAAGCTAAACACTGTTATAAAAAATGTTAAAATGTGTACAAACATAACGGGACCAGGTCAAAAATTTGGCACCCGTAGCTTAATTCAAACATTATGTTCCACGTGTCTCTCCTTCTTTTGATTGTGAAACGCGTAAAAACAAAATTTGTTAAATTACTAAAACAGCGATTATGTTCATGCATTTACCTATTAAGGGTACTTTTATTCTAGGATGGGTTAATATTACCTTATGCCATTGTAGTAGATGTGGAAAACAGTGAAACGGATATTTATAAATAATGCCAGCCTATTTTAAAATATGTTCCTGATTTGTCTAACGCTATATTCCATTTTGTCCCCACATCGCGGCAAACTCGTTTGAGATTCTTATTTTAATTCCTAATTACGCAAACGCAAAGTTAATTTATAAATAAGTAAAAATCATTTGATTATTTTTTTTCCTTAAGTATCCCGTTTTGGTATGTTTATTTGATTAGCCAGAGTGACTGAACCTAGTGAAAAATGAAAATGGTAACATTCATTTTCAAAGCGGAAAAAGTGCGCTGTAATTATTGCTTAAAACGAATCGTAAAATTAAACGTTTCATGTTTGCTGACATTCGTTTTCATTAAAAAATAGTTTGCGCGCTAGCAAAATTGCAACCTTTATAAAACATGTGGATTAATAAATGAAATAAAATACAAATCTTGTTTTCTTATTCAATTATAATCATTTATTGCGAAATATATAAGCATCATTATCGAAATGAGAGGCCACTTGCCAGTTTTTTTCCGCATTAAGCTATTGCCGATTTTACAATTTATCTAATTAACAATTTTCCATAATCCGAAAAGTAACTTAACAGTCATGTCGAGCAATTAATGCGAATCGATTTTTCGAATGAAAAGCAAAACAAACAAAACGAAATGGTATTTAAAAACAAAATCCATGGGTGCTTATTTAATTAATCCTTAATTGCAATTTGCATGAGTGGCGTTTGTAGAAATCTCGAAATGGTAAACAGCATTCAAACACAAAAGCCACTTTAGCATCGCAATTGTTCGAAAATTGTCTTCAAGCTGGGCGAAACAATGCAATCTAAAATCAACTGTTAGCATGTCGACGAATTGATATCATCCATGCTTTTAAAGTCTTGATACTCACGCAAGCACGCACTTCAGCTGTTATCTATAAAGCAATACGGCTGCTCGAGTGCTAAGATCGCGCGCGACTTTGCCATATAATAAAGAAAAAAAAAACAATTATCGCATTTTTTTGCAAAAGACGCCACCCCTTTCGTCGGCAGTGCGTTTTATTAGATTGTCGCCGCCGAAAAATTGTTGTGCACACTTGGCGCGCGCGCCCCTCTTTGTTTTTTTGTGTATGTGTCGTTTAGAAAAACCGTCCCCTTTCGCGTTTAAGACGCTCATCATCAAGCAAATGTCAAGTGGGCTCGTTTTGCTTTTGCTCTCCACGACAACGACAACGGCGCTTTTTCTCTCTCCTCTCCCGATGAAAGATTTATTTGCATAGGTCGCCGTGACATTTCGGACATAATGAGAATGAATGCAAATGGTGCTCGCAAGAAGTGCCTATTGTTTACAATTAAGTTGATTAACGCACGCACATTTATAATATACGATTTTTCTTTTAAGCATTAGTAGCAACAATAACAACAACAACACATTCAGTGAAACGAAACAACAAGCGCGGTGGTAATTAATGGCGCATTAAATCTAAAATATTATACAGTAAAAAATAAATATTTTTTATCAAGACAAAAGATAAGTTTTAATTAAAAATAAAAGAAACAAAAGCGGAAGTGTGTTGAAATCTAGGCGCCCTCATTGTATTTCTTCCTACAACGCACAACGCATCGAACAAATAACAACCGTTTAATGCGCGGATTTCGTCAAATAATTAAAATGTAATAATTATTACCATTTTAATGTGCTGTTAAGTAATACGGTACCAAATTAAACAAATTCGGTAGTTGTGAATCGATATGCACAAGATTTTTGGTGATAAAGTCATTAAAAAGGAATACATTGTAGAGATGCATTGTCAATGTTATGGCATTAGTCAATAATTTACAGGTTTTAGGCCCAAAATATCTTCCAAAATGATATTGGCAAACTCTTTCAACACATCAAGTTCCGAACAGACATATTTGGAAAGCAAGCCCAATTTCTTTGGTTTTCTTGACGTCTGTAAGGGTTGATGCTCGTTCGATGCGTTCTTCGTCTTCGAATCATTAAATAATACATGTATTTTTTTATCATTATGTAGAGTTTACAATCAAATTTAGAAAATGGTGTATATACTTAAACATGCCAAAATTAAAGTAACATTTGCTTTGTCTACAAATAAAACGTGATAATATACCCATAGGTACAAAGGTGTTTTTAACTAAATATTTATCACTACATTACGATTCAAGATTCAAGTTTTTTCTGCAGACTGCTGCAATCTATCAATATCGTAGGAAGATGATGATGATGGAGAACAATTTGTTGGCGCTTGTCGTTTACAAAGCGAATGTATATTTTTAAATTAAACATTAATAATTCAAAAGGACTGGCTGGTTGTGGCGATGTAAACAAAGAATTTGATTATTAGGTGATAGTTATATAAAAGGTGCATTCGGTTAGATGAAAATTGCATAACGAGACTACACACACCGTGCGCTGAACGTAATTTAGCTGAAAGTTAATAAATGGAAAGCTGTAGGTGTTATTAAACTGTCGGGAATGGACGTGATCAATCCTGTAAGCCACACTCACTAATCATGTGTCAGAAGAGTGAAAACATGCAAAGGGAGGAGAACCATACGAATCGATTTTTCGGCTATTATTCAATTGCATTGCATTGCAAACTATATATAATATTTACATAGATGTAGGCTAAAACCGTTCCCACTTCCACTCAATGCTTTCACTTTACTGTTATCAGATGCGACAAACAAAATCTTCCCTAGTCAATTTCATTTACATATTTGAATCGGAAATGTATTAGATTACCTCACATCTAAAAAACGAAATATATATATGTATCTATAAAATACACAAATGCTATTTTTATCTATCTATGCTACGTACTACATACATACTAAAGATACTTGTCGTGTTCTTGCACCATTAAAACATAATGCCAACAACGTCCTTTTTTGTGCCAGAGAATAAAATAAAATAAAAAAGAAACGAAGCAGATACATTATTGAAATTTATCATTTATCGTACAATTGATAGACATCTTGCCAGACAAGACAACAACGCTTGAAAATAAAACAAGCAGCTATTGTACAATATCCTCGGAGATTTAATTTCGAGAACAATAAAATATTTTTTTCGGCGCTATTTTAAATTGCAACTATTTTTCATTCCGTATCAATTTCGTTTTTAATTATACATTCGAATTGAATTAAGCCAAACTACGATACATAGGTACATATATAGGATAAAAACGGATTGCAATTCAAGTTAAATAGAGAAAAAAAGGATTTAAAAATTACTAAAAATACAAACAATGTTTCATGACACACAATAAAATAATGTAAAATCCAGTACAAAAGAACATTTTACAAAGCAAAAAATATTTGTTGCAAAAACTAGTCCAAACAATTTTATAATAATAAAAACTTCTATGAAAAGCTTCTTATTGAAAAATCCTTGAAAAGTAAACGAAATCACTTAAATTTGAGCAATACAAGCAATAAAAATTTAAGTGATTGAAACTGCTTTTTATTAATAAAATCCTTACACAAGTTGACACAAAATTCACTTATATGTATTTAAGCAATACTAAAAACTTGTGTAAAAAGGTTTTCCTTAAAACCACCTTAAAAGTTAAACAAAAGTTTCAGGAATCACTAAAACTTGAAAAAATTTCTTTATCATATTTCTTCAAATAAAAAACTAAACATTTTTAAATAAAAGTTAAATATAACAATAATCAAAATATAAAATTAAAACGGAATCCTTATAAAATATAAATAAAATTCAATTAAAATAGCAATTCGTTAATTAAAAATGTATTAATATAATATGTTAAAATCTCTTTACTTATAAATAGCAAATCATTGAGAGGATTATTTAAATAATATCCATGAAGTGGTGTTAAGCATAATAGATAGCAATTACTATAACAGTTCTTACATAGTTACGAAAATGTTTAACCATGGGCATGAAAATTTACATGTATGCTTTACGGGAATATGATTTTTCCGCACAAACTTGAACCATCTCCTATCGTACCATTTTTAGGTTAATTTATGTATATAACATCTCCGCACAAGCCCGTTTTCAGTAAATATTTATATATTTGATTTGTCGCACTGTATTTTCTTGTTTTTAATAAGACTTTGGATTTACTAGATACTATTTGAAGATATTTTAGTCCGCTCATTATAATTTTCTTGGAAAACAACTTAATACAATAGAAAACAATTTTTTAGTGTTTTTCACTAAATTTCAGTACTTTTCATTGATTATTTGATAAATTTCACAAAATTTCAGTGTTTTTGGTGTTTTTCACTGAATTTCAGTGTCTTTCATTGTTTTTTGATGAATTTTACTGAATTTCAGTATGTTTTTAGTGCTTTTCACTGAATTTCAATGTTTTTTTTATTGATTATTTGATTAATTTCATTGAATTTCACTGAATTTCCATTGTTTTTAAGTGTTTACACTAAATTTCAGTGCTTTTTTAGTGTTTTCCATTGATTATTTTTTATAAATATAATTGTGTAATGATAACACATTTTCAGGCTACTTTAAATCCTATTTAAATAATTCAGAAAAAATGTAGGTTTTTGTTGCATATGTGCCTAAAATAGTATGTATCCACAATCATAATGGTTAGATGAGCATGTTTAGTGACCTTTTCGATTAATTTACATTCTTCATTACCTCAAAACTCAGTGCCTTTCCAAGAAGTGTTACTTCCCAAAGTTTATATTATATAAATAACTAGTGCTCTATGTATTTATATAAACTTTACTATTAAAAATTTGTCAAATTATTAAAAATCATATGAATAAGTTTATGACACAACTTCAATTTTTACTTATAAGTAGTCATGTGTGGTATTCAGGTTATTAAAAATCAACAACGATTTTTCAAACGCGATATGTATAAATTTATCATGTCTTTGAAAGCAATTGACAGGGAAGTCTCTCGATAAGATAACAATATCATTTTGAAAAAGGAAAAGTGTCAACAGGAATCAATACATTAACATTTATAGTTTTTTTAAATAAATTGTATATAAGATTTTATTTTTATTCTTTCATTCTTTCTTTCTTAAAACAGATATTTATAAATTTATCATGTCTTGTAAGATAATTGACAGGGAAGTGTTTGCGCGATAAGATAACGCGCGCTCGTCCCCCCAAAGACGCAAAGTGTTCCCAAAGAATCAATAAATTAATGATGGGTGTGATAGCAATTGAATCAATCATAGTGATAGGTTGATTATCAAAAAGAATTTTATATGTCATTTAAGGAAATGCTAGGGGAAAAGTTAATAGTGTTAAGAGGGATGATCCAGTTTGGGCGGACTTTTATACGCCGGAACATCCGCGGTTTGATGATATGTCGCGATCCAGAGGGAAACTGCATTGATTTATTATTACGCCGCACACACACACAAACACACATCCACACACAGAGAGCCACAAAACACAAATCAAAATCGCTGATTTATAGTTTCTAATAACGTACATCTTCATTAACTTCACCCCGGCTATTTTGGCTACGGCGGATGCGCATCGCAATAATTGTGAACGTTTTCTTCCCCCCATATAAAATAACAAAAAAAAAACTTTTTGTCGTCTCTTAAAAAAAGTTTTCTTTATGATTAAACGCATCCGTTATATTGACATCAATGGAAAATCCACTTCCGTTATAGAAATTGAAAAAAATGATTTTTATTCAACGTTTTTAGAGATCATATCCTATCATTAAAACTTTTTAAATTTATTTCGCATCAACAAGTATGTTTATTTTTTAAATTTAATTTCATTTCGACAACGTCTTTTAATCATAACAAAGCCCACGTAGGTATCTACAAAAAGTTGGCTAATTGAATAATATATATAAAATAATATTCCTACATAAATATATTTTTTCGGAAATCGGCATATAATTTATAAATTTAATGATTCAAATGAGTCATTAAAGTGCTACTTTAATGCCTAGGCATTAAAAAATTATCACGTGATAGTATTCCGAGTTCTGATTTGTCGATATATTCTATTGAACATTCTATTGGTTGAATTATTATTCTGCGTAGACGCATTACCGTCTTGACATGACAGTACATGCAATAGACACAAGATGTCACCTAACCTTTAAAATCATGGAAAGCTAGTAAATAAAAATTATAAATATCGATATCCGAAAAAATCTAATATGCACCTCGGCATAAATGGTACTTTAATGCCTCACATGTTCTTGAATCTTCATACTCGGCATTAAAGTACCAACTTATTGCCTCGATACATAAATAACTATTTTTGGAAATCGGCATATAATTAAAGTGCTACTTTAATGTCTAGATATTAAAAAATTATCACGTGATAGTAGTTGGAGTTCTGATTCGTCGATATAGTTTACTAAACATTCTACTAGTTGAATTAATATTCTATAGAATCGCATTACCGTCCTTACACGACAGTACATGCAATATACATAAAATGTCACCTAAGCTATCAAATCATGGAAAGCAATTTAATCAATATTATAAATATCGATTTCCGAAAAATTCATATATGTACCTTGGCATTAAGGGTACTTTAATGCCTTACATGTCTTTATCTTCGTACTCGGCATTAAAGTACCAACTTATTGCCTCGATACATAAATAACTATTTTCTACCCGAGTGTGTGTCATAACGTTTTGTATGCAACATAAATGCTTCAGTTATGAAATTTAATATACGTATTGTAGTTGCAAGTTCAAGAAATATAAAAAAATTCACAATTTGCTTTGTTTTAAAGTAAATGCATATTTTATATGTTAAATCTGACATTTGAACGAAGCGAATATCTTTATGTTAATTTTATTTAAACAACAGCGAACGTGAACGCGATTGGCACAAAGTAAATAGCTATTTTTCATCGAAATCAATCAACACGTTTCAAAACGCGCGCGCTCTCATTTTTTTGACTTAAATATATTTTTCATAACAAATCTATCGGCAAATTTAAATACAATTTGTCTCCGTTGAT
>JARJDW010004837.1:0-14670 GCA_030264715.1 Adinopsis sp. GC000173
TTTCCAATAACTGTTACTCTAACGTTTTATTAGTAGAGCATGCATCATGCAGCAATTAACGAGAATCAACTGCCCTTTTCTCGAAATATAAAACACGTCCCACAAAATCCGTTTTATTGGTTCAAAATGTTATGTTTACACTTTAGCGATACAACTAATACTAATTTTAATAGAAAAATAATAGCATTTCAATTTACATTTATATTAGTTATGCCATTTTTAAAAAAATCACTATGAACTTATTTGTAAACTCCACAAATCGGCCCACTATCACCGTCTGTCTGTTCCGTCTCCCGCGTCAACATTAAGCGCGCTGTGCTGAATTTTGTCAAAGTTTGTGTTTGCACTTCGCTATCGCGATATCTATCTCGAAATAATCAATTCGTCAACTGGTTGTTTGAGAAACTTTCGGCGCAAGAAACTTGTACTTGTACTTATAAAATAAAGTAATATGTAAGATTTTTTTTCGTTGTTGCAAAATAATTGGGCTAAAACTAAAAAAGACAATCGGGTTGTTTAATGTTGTTCAAAATCAAAGCATAGCTATCTAACTTTTTGTAGTATATAAAAGTTTTAAGATTTTTTCTGTCGTCGACACTATCCGGCAATTTCTTAATGGAATTTTAAATGTTCTAGTATCGTATCAACAAAAAAAAATTGCGACAAGACTTAGTTATTTGTATTTATGTAAAATTTATTTCACATAAAATTAAAATTTTGTTTACAATTAATTAAGTTACTTTGAGATAAAATTTGGCCCGTAGCGCGCTTTCTCTCTCTCTCACAACATAATCCTTCTTATAGAGATTAAATCTTGTTTGATTCGAAAAAAATTATAGAGCGGCGGCGAATTTGTTTTCGCGACAATCAATAGCGATGTGCTCTCCTCTAATAAAACAAATCTTTTTTTAATGATGGCATTAAAAGTAGCGGGCGCGCATTTTTCGGCAACGGCGGCGGCATGAAGTGATTCATGCCCTGTCTGATAAGTAAATGTGCAATTATCTAAAAGCGTTGAAAAACAAATGAGGTGTTAAACGTATTGATTAAAAGTTTGGCAGATTTTTTTTTCATAAAAATGTATTTCTAAAAAATGGCGTATTCGGCATGTTTCTTTTGCTTTTTGGGGGTATAGTAGTAGGAAAAAATGGTTGGGATAAAGAATAATGAGCATGTAATCGAGGGTAAAGCAAAGGCGAGAAAAAAGCGCGTGCTGGGGAGCAAAATACACGTTTGTGGTTTAGGTCTCACGTGGGAATAAGACTTCGTTGTAGTCGTCCTATTCCTATTATTTGTAGTTTAAATTATCGCCCAAAATGACTTCGCATCGAGGCAGCTGATAAAAAGCAAACAAATCGCAACATGATGTTTTCGTTATCAATTGAACGTAAGGAAAGGTGATATGTTATTGATGAAAAATTGCACAATTGTCAGTAAGTAATATTTCCAGACTGCGAAACTGACATAAAAGTCATTCGTTTGAAATGTATCTGTGATTGTGGTAAGAAACTCGAAAAGCTTTGGGCCTCAAAACTCCGCACCACAAATCACTGATACTGCACACATACATCACAATTCGACATAAAAATTTTCGATTTACAGTATAACTTTTCAAGTGGCAAAATGATATATTTTGTATACAACGTTTCCTCCTAATAAAAAATGCCCTTTTTTATTTGTAACATTTTCAAAAGTAATATTTAATAATGTTTTACACATACATTTCCTTTTAAGATAAAATTTTCCTCTACAAGAAGAAAAAAATTATATTTATGTTTATAGCTATTTTTGTAAATATAATTCGCTTTGAGATATGGACGGCGATATAAATATTAAAACTTTAGAAGCATTAAAGAATCAAACATTTTTCACAGGACGAAAATAAACGTTGACGGATAAATAACATTTTTTATATAGAATATTTTGCAATTGAATTTGTTGGGAATCAAAAGGTGTCACACGTCGCTAAATTTATCTTTTTTGAAAATTATTATTGCTTAAAGTTATAAATTTATGCACATTTATGAATCTAATTAGTACGACTGGATGTCCATTATCGGAATCCATTAAAGGTCTAAAGATAAAATGTGCAATTCTTCATTTTTTAGCAATAAATATAGGTTGGTTATAATTAATTGCGCAAAAAAATCTTAGTAGATGTTAATTAATGCAGTATGCAAGTTTATTTCAAAAATTTATTTCGTTATGTTGATGTACATTTCATCTAGCCAATAATTATCAGACCTACAATTCTGATGAAGACTATAGATAACAAAATAAATTTGTGAACTGGCATATTCTATTAATTAATTTTTATTTGATAATCCTTTTATTACTTTATATAATTATTGTTCAAGATCTCATTATTTTCATATGTAAAATTGACAAGTCGTTGTGAGAAATATGAGTTGCTCACTGCGAAAAAGTAATGCCTGATTTGATTATGATAATCGGCGATTTTTTTCTTGATTCACAGAGTCTATCTATTATGCTTGCTACAAAGGTGCGTTTAAGAATGTCTGAAATTCTAAATTCTAGTTCTTATAAATAAAAATGTAAAAGGATGCGAAAGTCCAATTCTTCTAAATGAGAATCTAAAAGTAACTAGGAACTATTTACGATTATAGTGTTTAGCGCTGGACGATATAATGTCAATGAGATTTCTATTTTTGATTTTTAGAGTTTATTTTTTTCATTGAGGTACTACAAACATCTATTTAGAAATGCTTAAAATTCTAAATTCCAATTCTTCTAAATGACGATCAAAAAATAACTAGGAGCTAGTTTCAATTATGATAATAGGGGCTATAATAAATCTAATAAGACTATACTAATACATACTTCCATTTTTGATTTTTAAAATTAATCTCTTACACCTACTAAAATGTTCATTTAAGAACGCCCAAAATATTAAATTCCACTTATTCTATAATAAATGTTAATGCATAAACATAAAACTAGGAACTATATTGTAAACTTTATTCTATATAAACAGAAAAAATGGAAAGATGGATAAAAATTGAAAGGCTGTACACGCTTTGTATTATTTTTATACAATATGTTTATATAATACAAGACTACACATTCGTATTTTCCCAATTGTGTAAATTTAATGGCATGTGACCTTTTTATTCCTCCCGATGATTGTGGAAAAATAAAATTATGCCACTCTACATTTGCCAGTAAATAATTCAATGTGGGATTAGCACACTCTCTCAATAATTATTTAGCTAATAGTTCGCTAATTGATGTAAAAGTTTTTTTTTGAAAAGTTTAACGAATGAAAAAAAAAACGTAAATTCGCATTTCTGCCAATCAATGCCAATATAAGCAAATGGAGCTTTTGTGTCGCATAAATCCCCAAATGGCCAAAAGCATGGAAACTGTTATTCCGTACATGATCTTTCACACACGTAGATAACGCCACATGTAACACATTGAATTTGCAACTCACGTCTCCAATTCGCAGTGTCTCTCCTAGACACGTGATTCCTATATTCCTAGCGAGCATACACACACACACACACCCACTCACATACAACGTAGTACCTGTGGGAGTCCTGTCTACAACTCTCACATCCAATAAAATAAATTATTTTAATGTTACTTATTATCGAATTATGCAATGCGATTTGAGCAAGAAAAAGAAGTGAAAGAAACAAAAAAAGCAGCGTTGAGGAGGAGTAGTAAGCTTTTTTAATCGCCCGCTTTGTTTTAAGCACTCACTCGCCTAGAACTGATTATGATGCAAATTTTCCAAATACAAAGCTGCATGTTCAAACAAATTGCGGCATAATTGTTTATTTTTTTGCAATTAATAATTATATCGCGATAATTAGTTAAATAATCATTAAATTTAGTTTAATTAAAAATTGCATAATTACCAATATATATAATAATATATTTAAATACCTACAATGACAAAACATGTTTAATTGAATTATTTTCGATTAGTTAATTAATTTAATCTATTTAAAGTGAAATTGGAAAACATAAAATTTACCTTTGAGGCATAAATTTATAGAAGAATTAATTAAGCACCTTTTACAACATTTAAAAACAATTTCCTCGCCATTGAATTTGATTCTGAGATTAGCATCATTTAAAAACTCTTTAATTAGAGTAAAATTAGTCCTAATTTATGTTAAATTAAAAACAGTTTACAAGATTCGCGTAAATATCGCCTGTGAAACTGGTTGAAAAAACATTAACGAGAGACAAAACGTCTAAAAACACATGCCTTTTATAAGTTCAAAAGGCAAAAAAAACAGTTGCACACACACACACACAACAATGTGTTGTGTTATTAAAATCCATATTTTCATTGTTTTATACCACAATTTTAAATATGACTTGTTTGTCTGTTCATTAACTTGTCCCATTTTAAATATAGTGCTGTGTGCTGTGTTCACATACAAAACCAGTGATAAATTAATACCTCTGTGTGTGTGTGTGAAACAATCTCATATGTCTGGTGAGAACCACATTTTTTAAGTATTTCACCCGACAGGAGTAATTTTAATAAACATGTAAGAGCAGCACACATTACGATCGTATAATAATGTGAATGGAACTGACTTTTTACGCGCACGGATCGAAAATTATATCTACTAACAAGTTTGTGTCAACGTTTTGTTCCTCCCATTCAGAACAAAAAATGTAAATTCATAGAAATTTAGTAAAATTTTGTGGATTATTGATATAGAACAAATGATCAAATAATACACGCCTTTTAATATCATAGTGAACGAGTGTCATTACATTTATTATCAATATGTTCACTATAATCTGAATATGACTGTACAATCCCATATGTCTAGTGAGAAACATTTTTTTAAGTATTTCACCCGACAGAAGTAATTTTAATAAACATGTAAGAGCAGTGCACACATTACGATCGTATAATAATGCGAATAAAACAACTGGCTTTTTAAGCGTACGGATCGCAAATTTTATCTATTGTATTAACAATTTTATGTAGACGTTTTGTTTTTCTCGTTTTACCATCCAGCAAAAACAATGTAAATTGATAGAAATAGATAGAAATTTAGAATATTTTAGTGAATTATCGATATAAAACTAGTATTAAATTAATACACGCGTGTTTATATCATAGTGAACGAATGTCATTACATTTTATATCAAAATGTTCACTAAGCACTGAACACGACTGTACAATCTCATATGGCTGGTGAGAACCACATATTTTAAGTATTTCACCCGACAGAAGTAATTTTAATAAACATGTAAGAGCAGTGCACACAATACGATCGCATAATAATGTGAATGAAACAACTGGCTTTTTAAGCGTACGGATCGCAAATTATATCTATTAAACTAACAATTTTGTGTAGACGTTTTATTTTTTTCGTTTTACCATCCAGGATAAAAAATGTAAATTGATAGAAATAGATAGAAATTATAGTAAATTTTTTGTGAATTATCGATAAAAAGCTAATGTTAAATTAATACACACGTGTTCATCTTTTAGTGAACGAGTGTCATTACATTTATTATCAAAATGTTTACTATAAACTGAACACGACTGTACTATTTAGAAACAATCTCATATTTTTAAGTATTTCACCACACAGAAGTAATTTTAATAAGCATGTAAACACACATTACAATCTTATAATGTGAATGAAACAACTGGCTTTTAAGCGCGATTCGAAAATTATATCGTTACCACCATTGTGCCGATGTTTTGTTTCTCCCGATTTAGCGTACCTGGAACAATAAAAAAGAATGTAAATTAATAGACATAAATAAAAATTAGGGATTAATTTTAATAAACATCTAAGTATACATTACTATCTTATAATGGGAATGAAACAACTGGCTTTTAAGCGCTGATCGAAAATTATATCGTTACCAACATTGTGTCGACGGTTTGTTCTTTCCTCCCGTCGTTTTAGCGCATCCATCAGAACAATAAAAATGTAAATTGATGGAAATAGATAAAAATGATAGTAAAACGTTTGTGAATCATCGATACAATAAATTTTTCAATACGCGATATTATAAATAAGTGCAAAATTTAATTTGGAAAACCGCCAATAATGTATCATTGCCAAGAGATGCGCTGCTCAAACTATTTTTCATTCGAGTATATATCAGAACATATTTCCTGCCATTGATTACATAATATATTTAGAATATTTATTTCTACCCCCTTCGTTTTAAAAAGTTTACTACTACTACACACACAGTTGCACGTTCAATTTAATAGCAATGTTTTTCATTCCGCGCTTTTAATATTCATCGCACAGAGTCGTAACAAAGAGTTTTGGTATACCTACTTGCACATTTTATAATCATGTATTTATCTAATTGTAAGATGGGCTTAAGTATCAGAACATATTTCCTGTCATTGATTACCTACATAATATATTGAGAATATTTATTTCTACTCCCTTCGTTTTAAAAAGTATACTACACACACAGTTGCACGCTCAATTTAATAGTAATGTTTTTCATTCCGCGCTTTTAATATTCATCTGCAGAGTCGTAACAAAAAATTTTGGTATACCTACTTGCACCTTTTTTAATCATGTATTTATCTAATTTTATGATGGAGATGGGCTCAAATAATAGCAATGTTTTACATTCCATGCTTTTAATATTGCCACACCTATTAGAACTCTTTACTTAGCTATTTGCATTTTTTAAAATGTATTAACTTATATATTTATCTATCATAATGGTAAGACGAGCTCAAATTATTTTTCATTCGAGTATTTATTAGAACATTTATTTCCTGCCATTGATAATATTTTTTAAAACTTTACTACACGTTTAATTTAATAGCTTGATGTTTTTCATTCGGCGCTTTTAATATTCATCCCGCAGAGTCGTAACGAAAGAATATATCCACCCACCTACTTGCATTTTTTAAAATGTATTAACCTAAGTATTTATCTAATTGTAATGCAAATAATGGCGTTGCGGCGCTTCATCACGTAATCTATTTAAAATATTTATTATCAGCGACTGTCGCACTCATTCGCTGCTCCACTAAGAGATTGAAAACTTTATATCGGAGTGTATTTTTTCGGCGAGCCGCCGTCCCTGTTCTCTCCCTACTTTACCAAATTGATTGTATAATGCTTTCGGTGGTGAGAAAAATGAAAAAAGTACGTGTTAAAATCTACAAAGCTAATGTATTTTTAATCTACAGACAGGAGTTTTGACTGGCGGTAATGTTAATATTACAATTACATTCAGTCAGGTGCGATTTTATGATAAAACGTATAATTATGGCACAATACAGCGCACGCAACCCTCCCAAATACACAACATTAGTGCGAGTGTAAGGTTTCATTTGCTCTATTGCATATACATATACATACGATAGCTAGCCCCTTCATCAAATAAAATAAATTGTTTCCGTTATCTCCGCACTGATTGCCGTAATAAAATATTAAGTAAAAAAATGTTATTAATTGGAAAGCCTTCGGCTATAATTTGTCAATTGCGATGTTTATAGGTTCTGATATTTATGTTTGAGCTATTTTGATAAAAAAAAACATATGAAATTAATCGCCTATTTTTCAGGCTTACAGCATTTTTTACTTAAAATAATACTAGTAGTAAATTTTTTGCTACAATAAATTTTCGATATTTATATAAATGTTGCGACAATAAATTGGAAATATTAATAAAAATAAGAAATGGCGGTAATTAAATGAGAAGACAAGTGCGTTTGATGTTCTTCATAACAATCTACTTCGCGCAATCTTGCCAACTATGCCAAAATTCATTAAATTCAACTTCGCACTTATTTATATAATTAAATAATTACAATGCTTTTTAGTGCATTGTTATAAATGTCGGCGTTCATTAGAAATGTTTCTGGATTGAATCCAATAATAAACGAAGCGGAAGCTAAATTGATTTTAAAATCAATGCATTTGACTTAAATACAATGCTACTTTCCTAAACATTTCGTTACATTTGAAATAAATCATCATCAGTTTAGTTTAAGGGGCAATTCTGACATTGAATGGCCTTTGGATATTTATTTGATGTCATAGCCACAATAATACGGTTTTTTGTATACATATATATTTTTGCGAAGAAGAAGCAAAAAAACGTAAAGCATAATTTTGTTTGGTGGAGCAGCAGCGCTCAAATCTTTGACCTCTTTCAACTGCTAGAGCAATTTTTAGTTAGCTTTAAGCCAAATTTAAACAAAAGCTCGGAGAGACGGGAGCGCTCTCAAAGCACGTCGATGTTATCATATTCCTCTTTATTTACTTGTTTTTTTACTGACAACTTTCGACGAAAAAACAATAAGCTTGTAATTAGCTTCGAGGTATCTTCATGACACTAACACAGATTGAGAAAAATGCATTTCAAGATGAAAAATATCAAGTTTAAACTAGAATAAATATATTTGCTTTCGTGTCTTATTTTTCAGTTTGATTTTTCCTTAAAAATTTTAGCAAAACAATATATTTTTAGGTAATTGCCTTGAGGTTTATAATACTAACGTGGAATGGAAAAAATTGAATTTAAACTAGGATGCATCTATGTTCTTGCTAGTTTTGTGTCCTATTTAGTTAGTTGTTTTTTAAATACTTACAATTTTTAGCAAAACAATAAGGTGGACGGTAATTAGCTTGAAGTACCTTCATGGAATTAAGGAGGATTAGAAAAAATCGCATTTCAATAAAAAAATATCAAATTTAAACTTGAATGTATATCTTTGCTTTAGTGTTCTATTTCTTTAGTTATTTTTTACTTAATATTTTCACCAAAACAATAAGTTTGTAGGAAATTAGCTTGAGGGACCTTCATTACACTAACACAGACAGGGAAAAATTGCATTTTAATAAAAAAATCAAGTTTAAACTAGAATGTATATATTTGCTTTAGTGTCCTATTTATTTAGTTGAATTTTACTTACAATTTTTACTAAAAACAATAAGTTTGTAGGTAAATCGCTTGATGTACCTTCATGACCCTAACACGGATTAGAAAAATTCGCATTTTTGGAAACAAAAATATCCAGTTTAAACTAGAATGTCTCTATCTTTGCTAGTTTTATGTCCTCTTTATTATAATAAGCATATAGGAAATTAGCGTGGGGTACCTTCATGACACTAACGCAGATTAGAAAACATCGCATTTAAAGAAAAAATTAAATTTAAACTAGAATGAATATTTTTGCTAGTTTTGTGTAATCTTTATTTAGTTGCTTTTTACTTACAACTATTACAAAAATAATGAGCTTGAAGGTAATTAACGTTAGGTACCTTCATGATGCTAACACATATTGAAAAATATGACATTCGAAAAATAAATATCAAGTAGTTGCTAGTGCCTAGTCCTCTTTATTTAGTTATTTTTTTCTTATAACTTTTAGAAAAAACAATAAGCTTGCAATCAGCTTGGGGGTACGTTATACCTTCATGACACTAACGCAGATTGGAAAAAATCGCATTTGAAGAAGACAAAAAAAATATTAAGTTTAAACTAGAATGTATATCTTTGCTAGTTTTGTGTGTAATCTGTGAGATTTAAGGTGATATATGCTGGGATTAAGGATGCAAGTGACCGAAGCTTAAAAGTCTTAGCAAACTACCAGACTCTATTTCGAAACCCCCGAAAAAAGAGTTTTTTGGTGCGTATGCTTATTACAGTGAAAGTTGTAAGGATCAACGCTACTTATGGATGGGATTAACTGCGAAATGAGAGAGGAAATTACATTCGCTCTAGTCCCTCCTCTCTTTTAAAAAGATTTTAACACTTGCAACTTGTTTTTAAACTCGGGGAAATGCATTTGTGTTCACTATATGTAACAAGAATTGTGCATTAAGTGTTTCCACCTTAACGCAATAAAACAACTGTCGATATCCTCCACACACAAACTGATATTGATTTGTTCTTCCCAGAACAAATAAACAACGCAAATCAAACTCATAAATTTTATTGCATAAAGAATTATGAGCTGTAATATTTCTAATAGCAAATTTCTGTTTAATATATGACATTAACTGGAACCAGCGCAAAGAGAAAGATTATATAGATTGGTTCCTACCTCAAATAACTATAATAATTTAACGTAGTTATTACCTTTAGAGAGAGGGAGGGGAAGTTATTACGATAATGAGGGTTCTTTTAATGCGATAATTAACGAATTTAAAAAAATGTATCATTTCTCGCCTTTATAATCTACTAATATTACCCTAATTAGTAATTTTTATTCATCGTTATAATTATTTTCGTGTGTTTGATTACGCTTTAAATTACAATACATATTAAGGCGCTAATTGCGTTATCGAGCTTCCAATTGGTGAAATAACAAAATGATTTTTTTGTTCCATATTTAGCAACGTATAATTTAATTTTTATATTTGTTTACGTTTTTATATGTATTTTCCGTTTGATAGTTGAGATCTGACTTGTATTGTAGAAATCATGGGTTTCTTGCGAAGAAATCAGCTCGTTCTTCGATATTAATGGTAATTTAAAAATGTACTCGCCTTTATAATCTACTAATACACCTATACCTCGCTATAAGGCCGCGTTTTATACCGCATTTCGTTATAACGGCCCTCTTCAATTAAGGCATATTTTCGATTTACGGCCTAAAATGTTTTGCTATAACGGCAAAAAAAACAATTTTTTGATGTCGACATATCTACATGTAGATATTTAAATGATGACGACAGTGATCTGCCGGTTATCATTTCTTCATCGTCTGCAAATTAAAGCCATTTAAACAAAAAGTATGTATACATACACATATTTTATGTAGCATGAAGTTGTGTCATTTTTGTTTATAGATTTTTGTTGGTTTTTGGAGTTTGTTATTTTTTTATGTACAAATGTAGGTATGTACTTGTTATGTATATATTTTTGATTTCTGAAATAAGAAGATAAAATGCATTTTGAATGATAAACCATGTACATATTTAACAAATTTGGAACCGATCTCATTGAATTTGTATTAGAATAATTGATTCCTTACACGGCTTTTCGTTTTGCGGCCAAGTTTCGTGGAACACATCTAGGCCGTAAAGCTAGGTATGGGTGTATTACACTAATTAGTAGGTAATTTTTATTCATCGCCATAATAATTACTATACTTATTAGGGCGTTAATTGCGTTATCGAGTTTTCAATTATCCGACTAACAAAAATAAAATTTTTCATTCATTTCATATTTAGGAACGTATAATTTGATCAAACAATTAATATAAATATGCAATAAAATTATAATTAACCGTAATGCTGCTTTCGCTTCAAAATTGCAATAAAAATATTATTGCTAAAACAGCGGATAACGAGGAAATTACGAGTGTGCCGTTGCTGAAATTACATATTCAAAATCTGCATTAAATGTTTTTTTAAATGGGGCGAAAACATTAAAATATGCTCAACCTTTCAGCTGTTAAAATGTTTTCATTCGATTTGAAATCGGCATTAAAGGCGAGTGGCGTAGATATGAAACGCTGATGGAGAGAGCAAGCAGCAGCTTAAAGATTTTTAATCAATTATGCAGCACCTCCATTGTGACGTATGATCAAGGGTGAAATATCTACTAATTAATTTGTCAATTATACCTAAGGAAGAATAAATTATACCGGGTAAGAAACCCTCATAAAATTTACATATTTTGCGATATTTCTTCAGCATTACTTATTTATACCTTTTGCCTTATTTATTAATGACGCTTTCATGCAATTTAACATAAATAATATCATTCTTTCACTGCGCTGCAGCGAGAATTGAAATAATAAAATATTTAAATAATATTTTATATTTGAAGAGCGATTGCTTTACATTAATAATATTGCAGAAAAAATATACAACAAATCATTGTCAGATTAAAGTATAAAAGGTACGATAGATATATATATATTTATTTTTTTATATATTTATTTTACATTTGATAGTTGAGATCTGACTTTTACTGTAAAAATCATGGGTTTGGATTTGTTTCTGCAGCGAAGAAATCGTAGAAACAGCTCGTTTTTCAATATTTCTTATTTGTTCAAAAAATCGGATGAATAAACTGCAATAACATTGCTTAATAAAAACAAATAGTCGAACACACATACACATACACGTACCTACCTACGCACAAATAAAAACTTTTGATTGAAGTTTTTGTTCGAGAGCATCCTTATAACTAAAACATACAACATATTTTTTGTGATTTCTGAATATTTTATGCTTGTGCTCTTTCCTGGTAGTCGCTATATAATTAAGAATACTCCTACAACAACACTGTTTTCTATATTGTATGAAAATTGTATTTTTCCGCTTGAATAATTAATCAATAATGATTAAGGTAATATTTACATAAAAATTGATAATTCAATGAGTTTAATTTTTGTGCGATTTGTGAATATTTTTGCTTGTGCTTTCTTGGTAGTCTTTATATAATTAAGAATATTCATATACAACAACATTTTTTTGCTCGATTAAAAAATCAATAATGATTAAAGTCTTTATATGTACACAAATTATTAGATATTATTATTAATTCAATGAAGTTAATTAAGTTTTTTGTGCGATTTCTTAACATATTTGTTTGTGTTTTCTTGCTAGACGTTATATAATTAAGAATACCCCTACAACAACACTGTTTTCTGTTTTATGAATATTATACAAATGTATTTTTCTGCTCGAATGAAACAATCAATAATAATTAAAAGTAATGAGATCTGTAATTGTTAGATATTATTATTAATTTAATGAATTTAAATAGACAGTTTCTCTTGTACGATTTTTGAATATTTATATTGGTGTTTTTTTTGCTAGTCTTTATATAATTAAGACTACTTGTATACCACAATACTCTTTTCCGTCGTATAAAAATTGTGCAGATATATTTTTCTGCTCGAATAAAAAGAACAATAATGATTAAAGTCTTTATATGTACACAAATTGTTAGCTATTATTAATAATTCAATGGATTTAATTAAGTTTTTTGTGCAATTTCTTAACGTAATTGTTTCTGCTTTTTTGCTAGATGTTATATAATTAAGAATACTCCCACAACAACACTGCTTTATGAAAATTGTGCAGATGTATGTTTCTACTCCAATAAAAAAATCAATACTGATTAAAGTATTTATATCTACATAAATTATTAGATATTACATTATATTACATTAATGGAGGTAATTAATTAATTTGTTGCGATTTTTTGCTTCTATTTTCTTGGTAGTCGTTCTATAATTAAGAATATTCCTACAACAACACAAATAATCAATGATTAGAGTAATAATATCTACACAAATTGTTAATTTCTTACAAATATAAATGTTAATTCAATGAAATTAATAAAATATTCAACTGTTCCATATATACAACAATTTTTTTAATGCAATTTCTAAATATTCGTGTTTTTGCTTTCCTGATAGTAACTATAATTGAGAATTATCGAACAACAATATTTCTGTTTTATTTATCTGATCGTGACTATAAATATTGTGCAGATACATTTTTCTTCCCGTATAAAAAAAATAATAATTAATGTAATAATATCTACACAAACTGCTGGAGGCTGTTTATTCCTAAGATATTACTAGTAATTCAATGAATTTAATAAAATAAACGCTATTGAACTGGCACGTTTTATACAAAGAACATATTTTTTTGTTTGGGATTTTATTTATGCTTGTACTTTTCTAAGTAATCACTATGTAATTGAGAACTTGAACAATAATACTATTTTCTCTTGTATTTAGATTTAGATTACTATTTTTTGGTGCGATTTCTGAATATTCTTGTGTTCTTCTACAACAACACTGCCTTCTGTTGTATTTATGCAAATGTATTTTTCTGCTTGAATAAAAAACGATCATTTAATGAAATTAGTAAAGTGTGTAATAATACCTATGTACACAAATTACCAGAGGCTGTTTATTCCTGCCTAAGATATTACTATTAATTCAATGAATTTAATTAAATAAACGTTATTGAACTGGCGTAATATAAGCGTTTATAATTAAGTCAAGTGTATTTGTATGAAAACCAATATTAATTTATGCATAATTCATCAAAATGGTTGGCTGCGTGGTGGATTGGGTGGTGGTGGGTACAAGAGTGTCTGTGTGTGTGCTGTTAAAGTCGAAAATTGCTAATATTTTAGCGGTGCTGTATTGGAAACAATGTCGTTATTGTAGGAAATGTTTTGTGACCTGGGATTGCATATCCACATTTGCATTTAACATTCACATGAATTTCGATCGTTTAGTCGGATAGGAATACCTTTGAGTATTCGAGAGAGGAGTTCATGTTAAACATTACCTCCTCATCATTTTCATTCTTGTCACATTAAATTCTACTAATTTCCTATCAAACACCATATTAGAATATGTCTTGGTTGCATTCAATCCAATCATAATCCTTCAATTATGCATTGGTTTTCGGTTCACCAGTCAGACAGTGCTTATTTTAAATTATCAACCAAGCATTAATTATTTCATCGATATTAAATAAATAAATTATCTATACTCTAAAAATACAATTCTTTTGTTCTGCATCATCGATGAATATTGAATGGCTGATTAAATATCTATTGTAAATTCTTAATTATCTACTTTATTAAATAAATATAGGTACATTATTCTGCTTTTACTCGCTGGATGTAAAATACATGCATTTGCTATTACACAATTTTAATACCTAAATGTTTTTTGGTTATTAT
>JARJDW010004844.1:0-13097 GCA_030264715.1 Adinopsis sp. GC000173
TATTTATAATGTAATTATAATATACGAGTATAATAAAGCTACGGTCATTCCGTAGCGCACGAAGTTAACCGAAAATTCTAGAACAGTACCAACCGAAAGTCACTAAATAAATAAGTTTGTTTCTGATTTGGTTGCCATCCTGATACACAATATAGATGAGTATAGCGTACGTCATAGAGTCGAGGTTACGTCATAGTAACAAATACTTGTCAAACTGACAGGAAGGAGTCAAATATAAAATAGGTTGGTTTCCAAATTGGTTTGACAATTATTTGCCAACCCTGTTGACAATGGGCTATCCTAGTAAGTACCTACCATATTTATTATATAGATATAAATGTGTGATAAATATGTAACTTAAAACCGCCCCTATAAATTACACACCTAGAATATTTGTTTTATTTGTCTATTAGTTAATCCGACACTTCTTATAAGTATTACAATTTATTCACAAAAACGAGGTACAACATCGAGGTAAACATAACAACTATATATTGTGTAAATTTCATTGCGTTTCGCAATGCTTAATGTGCGAAAATAGTAATTATACATAAATGCAATTAATTGATTAATAAGTAGCCATCTATTCCTTAAATAAGTGTAAAATTATGCCTTGGTAGAATAATTACACAATTTTATGTTGCGTTAATTGAATATCGACTAGTCGTTTAACAATTGTGAAGCGTCCGCATTTAAATGATTTGTTTGGCATGCGGCTGAAATGATACTTTAACGTGTTTGTGTATGTGTGTGTATGTGTGTGTGTGTGCTAAAAATACAGCGCGACCATTTGATAAAACAGGCTGCAATTTTAGATTTTATCAACGATCATTAATTTAGCGTATTTTTAGCATATGTTACGCCACTGACATGGATCATACAACATTAAAGTTGTTTGTCAGATTTCTGAGAAACATCAGCTACTTGTTCTTGCTTTAAAAAATTATATTGTTTTACATTAAATCGACCACAAAATATTATTTTGTATCCAATTTGTTTAACCAAAATAATTAAGAGATTAAATTTTGTCGCGCTGTTGTGACAGTAAAACCACAATAGAAGTTTTTACATCTGATGTTTGCTTATAGTTATCAATTAGTAACGATTATATTTTATTACAAAATGAGATTTGAATTGCAAATCGATTAATTTAAAAGCAATAAAATAAATTTAAATAAATATTTAAGTATGCGCGTGTAAATTTGCGTTTGATCGAAGTGATTATATCATCAAGTTCTAGGAATTGTATACTAACACTCTTCTTCCAAGAATATTTCAATAATTTCAACGAATCGCGTTGGGATTTCTTCGAATTCATGCCGCTACACATTAATTCTTATGATATAATAAATGTTCTCTGGGAAATACCAACGATTTATACAATCGTCGATCGCGATGACGTGTTTCAGCAGCAGCAGCGGCAGTGAACAAATTCACAATGCCGAATGAAATGTAATGTTGTTGTTGTTGTTGATGCTCTTGTATTTTTTGTCGATTATTAAATTTTTGGTTTATTAAATCAAATGCTTTGAATGCATGGGGTGCTGATGGCTTGTATTGCTGTTTAGTTGGTCGAGTTGCTCCGATGTTGGGTACTTTTTTGCTTGCGTTCGAGTTTTGCAAAAGATCTCTGATGGTGGGCAAATATGCTCGGTGAGGACGTGAAGGTCCGTCTCTTCGTGTGCGGTGCGCTCGTTGGACTCGACGAAGCCGCCTAGGACATTGCTTGCATTCCCCGGATATTACACAACTGTCGACTCAGTTTTTACGCCGGCGTTTCGTCTCCTCACATATTCTCATAACCGCATGTAAGATCATCATTTACTCGTCCTCGCAGTCGTTGCAAACAACAAAGACCAAAGACGAAAGCAAAGCAAAGCAAAGCAAAGCGAGCACATATATGAAATGAGGCTTTTAACATGAAAGATTAAGCAACAATATTGCGATGGGATTGCGATTGAGATGGAGGTTTAGTTAAATTGCCATGCAATTTGCATAATTTGTGTTTTGGTGTAAATAAGTTCTGTCAATATATCCCATTTATATTATGGGTGTTTTTTAAGTGCGCGCGGTCCAATTTTTTACTTTGAGTGGCGGTGTATCATTAGGGATTTGCGGTCAAGATATACGTTGTTGTTGTTGTTGCTTGCTTTTTTTGGTTCTTCATCGCTTGTTGGAGTGAGTCAAAGCAGCTATTAATTTTATGGTTGAAAGAGGACCAACTGGGCGCTCTGTCGAATAAGTTGTTAAATAGATATCGGCGTTGTTTCCGAAACAAATTTTTTCTTAACTGCCAGTTTCCTTTTTAGACTGTACACACACACACACACATATGTAGAGAGGTATATATTCTTCGATGATAAACTAGCTGCGGCCACACACACTCTTCATATTACCTCTCTCATCATAAAACTCTGCGCGTCACTCAAAATTTATTAACTGGTTTTTAATTTATATTTTAACAGTTTATATTATATCGTTTGACGTTTAGTATTTGGCGGCGTCTAGGCGTTACACGCGGTTGGTTGTATCATATACCAATATGTAGGTAGGTATACATGTATATATTTGATAGATCGGCGGTAGCCGGCAAGAGGTGGCTGTTTCATCGCCTTTGCATTTGAGCGCCGGCAGTCGGCAGTCGGCAGCGCGTAGCCTGCAGCAGCCGGTCAACATCGATTCACCTTGAAATTCGATTATGTAGGTACAATTTAAGCCGGTGAATGAAGAGCTTGTTAAGGGCTTGCTTGTTGGCTTGTTTGTTGTTGGGTCGTTCGCGCCACGCTGCGCCAAGCAGCGCCTGCCTCGCTCGCTGGTTCCGGATGGGCTCCGAATGGATTTCTAATCGTGAAGGCATCGCGAACGATATGAATCACGCGCACCCCTCTGTCATCGCCGATGAAGTGGCCTATAATTTGACGCCGGCCGATCGTTTCGAATGGGCCTCTGGATGTTTAACGAGAAGACAGGCGCGGATTGTTAATATACCTGACTGGGAAAGAGGCAGCGCGGCGTTCATAAATTAAGGTTTATATTTGCACATGGCCGAGGAAAAAAATTCATTGAAAGGGGTCTGCCTAAGGGTACGGAGGATATATATTGTGTATAATTACATATGTGTTAATAGCTAGAACAAGGGTATTTGCGCCGACAAGCGGGATCAAAGAACCCGGGCAGACATTCCAGGACTGGCGCGGTGGCCCGACAGCCTGTGGCGTATGTGCACGTGATTATATGGAGTAAAATGTTTTGCACTCAACTACCAACGAGATTCTGTCACTCACCGCGCGCTGCAATTTCCCAAAAACATACCCATTTCGTATATTCTGATTGATCTGTTTTCTTTCGCTGCGATAATAATGACCAAAAACAGCTTTGCTGCTGTGTCCGAACGCGCACGCAACCGAAACTCCTTCGCGCGCTCGCTGATTATCAGTTTTATTCAAGAATTTCTATAATTGGATTGCGGCATTATCTCAACAATTTTTTTCTACGTCTTTTTACTCTCATCTCAAGCAATTTACGACTCTGTCATTATACGTCCCAAACCATAAGATGGAATTAAAATTGAATCATAAAATTATATAAACACACATCTAACAGCGCGCACCAACTTGTTGCCATTGACTTTATTTCCTTTCCACTCTCCACTCTCCACAGTGTGTGTATGTGTGTGTATGTGTACAAACTAATTTGTTTAAAAAATCATAAAAACGACTGTTAATGATTTCAAAAATACGCTTAATTATTTTATTTACATAAATTGTTTTCATCGCACTGCGCTGCCTTTTTTCTTCCTTTTCTTTTCCTTTTCTTCTTCTTCTTCTTCTTCTTCGTCATTCTTTACCCGTTTGCTCACTGATGATTCCTTTATAATATCGCATTGCTCTCTCGTGATACGAGAGGTTATAGAAACGGAAATAATAATTAGCGAACGATTTTATTTTATATATTGTAAGAGTATAAAAATGTAAGCGCACAGTTTCTATACCTGGACATAAAAATAGTTATTAAAGCATGCGATTTAATAAAGCTCCTTCTTGTTAGGATTTATTTATAAATAATATTCTTTGAAACACATATAGAAGTAACTGAGACTCCCTAGTATAAAATCTATTTTTATAAATGTACAAGTGCTACCCGTAATTCATCCTGCATTTAAGAGTATAGCGAACAAAATAGGCACCGACTTTAACAAAATCTCTCTCGGGTGTAAACGAGAAAATTATTCTGCACACTCAGTTTTCGAAAATAGCTTGGTGTTATGCCAATACCACCTGAACCGATTTCTGTGTTGGTGTCATAGTGTAGATAACACGCGCGCGCGATGCTTTTCTATCGAAAACCACCAAAATGAGTTGCAGGAATGTGAGCGCACAACATAACTAATTAATCCCATCTCTACATAATCGTGCTAATAATCGTGTGTGTATTTTAGGATACGGAAACCAATGATCCAGCGAACAGCCGGAATGCAATTGAGCTCGATGTGCTGCAACGCACCGAGGACGATGATGATTGCGACGATAGGACATCGACGAAGAAATCCGGCTTGATTAATTATTTTAAGCGAGGTAAATAAATAATTTGCATTCAAGTTTTTACTGCATGTGCGTATCGTGTATGTATGTGCAAACACCAATCAATTTCCTGCCAAAAATTATAATTTCCTGGCATCATTTTTTATGTTTATGTTTACGTTACAGTGTGGAAGAATATGATCACCGAAAAGAAATCCACGGATCTCGACAGCCTGGAGATGTTTTATCTCAGTAAGCATTTTTTTCTTTCTTTGCATTATTATCTACATCGTATCGCCTAATTAACGTCGCAAACTTTTTTTAAATTCGTCTGCTTAATCAGTTTCAACGTCATCTACCAGTTTCCAATGACACTAACCGGTTAAGATATTGATTTTGTGAAAGTGAGCATCTTTACATCGCTTGTCCCCTCACGGCTAGATGGCTCTAACAGTATCCGCATGAAATATAATATTAATTAAATCTACATTACAACTATGGCAAATCGTTTTGGTGTAACACGCATGTTTTTAATTAAAAAGCACAGCGCGTAATAATAATGTAAGTAATACGAATATAAATACCTTGAAATAAGATATTTGTCGTACTGATTAAAAACGTGCAAAAATCGTAAATATGTCGTGTTTTATGTGCAATTGGTATTATTAGCGGAGCGCATAAATCAGATAAGTTGAGCATTTATGCCTGCGCTCATTAAACGCGTAAAGATTAGGACGCATTTATTTATATTTCAAATGCACTTTGATTGTACGTATACGCGCTGTGACGTCGTCATCGGCGTCGTCGTTGTGTTGTGCGTTGGAAAAATTTACATTTCGCTACAATGTATTGCTAATCGTAACGTATGCGCGCTTGTGGTGCGTTTTGTTTAATAATCAGAGTAATAATGGAGCGAATGAGGTTGGGAAAATTCCATGGGTTCTCTTAAGGGGTTTGTCGTCGTCATGGCAACAGGTGGCTTACGATCTTTCATTGTCGGTGACAAACTGCAGAATCACCTAATTAAATGACTTTATTACAAGAACGAACATAAATTTGCCTTTTTTCTTCTTCCTTCGCCCGCTTAGCATTGAACAACTGCAAATGAAAATTTTATTCGACGAATGGATTATTAAAATTTTATTTTCGATCGCGAACGCAATTTAATGATTGATTTAAAAAATTTGGTACGATTTATAGAAAAGAAAACAAATGTAAAACGTGCTTCGACAGGCTAGTTAAAAATTTTTCCAGCAGTAAAACTATTTTAACAAAAAAAAATGCGCACTTGTAACCATTTCAAGCAATCCTTGCATAAATCGATACTACTACAACTTTTTATCGACATTGTTTCCCAGATATAAAAAGAACTATTTTGCAACATGCATTGCGCGAATTTTGTAGCCTTAATAAATTTCACGAAGAATGTGCTAAAAATTTCAATAAGAAAGTTGTAAAAACTACTTTCTGCGTAAGCCAAAAAAAAGCGCTATTAAATTATTATTTGCAGCCGAATGTAAGGCCAACATTTTAAATATTCGTGCTAAATGAAAAATGAATCTAAATTAGTATAGTAGGTATATCGTTGCAATTACTTTAAATACTCCTTCATCATTAAAATATACTGATTTTAATACTGTTTGCAAACAATCTGCTCAAAAGAAAAAGTAGGATTAATATATCATCTAGAAGTAATTTTTATAAAAATTTATTCACAAAGTTTAGAAAATTATATTATGCCACAATTTATATGTTTCCTTTTTCTAAAAATACTAAGTTACTACATTTTCCTTTATGGCTTATCACTGTAGTTCTCAAGTGGACTGTTGAAATGAAATTGTGTAGGTGGAGCCCTTTCTAAAATTAAAATGAAATAAATTTATTGTTAATTCTCATTTGATTTTTTCGTGAATTAAAATGGTTTTTAATGCTATTGACTTTTTATAAATCAACTTTAATTTTTTTTGCTATTACATTGTATACGTTGCAGTAATTTTACATAATTTAGTTTAATCATGGGAAAGTGAATCTTGTAGACAGATGGAGCTTGAGATTTCTGAAAATTATTTTAATGGTAAAAAATAAAATGTTATGAAAATGCTACACATATCCTTCAAAATGGTAAATTATTAGGTTCGTTGCTGAGTTTTAATGTGAGGGTTCATTTTCATAAAATATTGTAGAAAACCAAAAATTCATCAATAGAATATTTACTCCTCATTGGTTTTTTCACTTGGTATAAAAAATATCTAAAATTCGGCGTTGACTTCTTAATCAATTAATAGAAAACGATAAGATCAAATTCATTCCTGTTATACAGTCGTTTACACTTTTGTTCAACAAAAAGTTATTTTGATAGAAATAATATTTCAAAATCCGCCACTTGTAATAAATCCCATATCTTAAAGCTTAATTACGATAACAGTGGTTCTTAAAATTTATACGTAAAAACTTAAATTTGAGTAATATATGTTATTCAAGTCGCGATCCAATGAAACCTGTATACTACGAGGCTGGTCTGAACTGAAAAGTTTTCTTTTTTTACGACGTTTTTTTTCACTTTTGTGAGTTTTTTACATTTTTATTGCAGTGTTGGTGTTTTTTTACATTTGCCTGTTTTTTTGGTTTCTTTTCGCTCTTTTTTGTGTTGTTTGCAAAAAATAAAAAAATTAAAATAAGCGATAAACATGAATGAACGCAAATAACACAAAAAGTTACAAATAAATGAGTAAAAAAATGAGGATAATTATTTTTTTAATTCGAATTTAAGCGACCCAATAAAAATCTTTACGACCCAACTTTAGGTCGTAGCCCATAGATTGAGAATCACTGGACTATAACTTACTCAAACATGATTCGATTGGAACCCAGTTATAAAGTGAGTATTTGTGATCGATAAATGAATGCATTATAATGTGGAAAATCAAAGCTGCAAGTAAAGTTAAATAATTAAATAAAATAAGTATGATAGTAGTAGGAATAATTCAATAAACAAGTATCAAATATCCCTTTAAATTAATATAAAGTGGCGCAAACTCAATTAATAAATTAATTGCAACGTGGAAGAAAGTTTGCGCAACTATGCAACAAAATATAGCAACTTTGTCCAAAGCTTATTAAATATAAATCTAGCAGTTCTTTTTCCTTTCCATCGTTATGAATATATTCCCCATGTAAAAGTTAGCGCCAGCCACAAGTAAATTAAAATTTCCTACAATAGTCTGCTTGTATCGCATTAAAAGCTTGAACAAAAGCTTTGCCACTCGTTAATAATTCATCCAACAAGATTCTTAGTCAACATAAATCAAATGCTTTTTCTTTATTTAACAACACTATATATATGTATATAAAATTAAAATAATAATTATTCCAAATCGCAAATTGGTAAAGTGAAATGAGTGGTGTTAGTGAAATTCTAATATGCACATCAATTAGGATATGAGGGCTGGGATAAGTTTATGATTAATATACTAAGCATTATAAACGCTATAAATTTCCAAACACTGAAATTTCAATGTCCTGATCAATATTCAATCAATTTTATACTATGCCAGTGCATGTTACATCAAAGTTGTTGTTTTAATTTTAATGTTAATTAAGTAATTGCTTTTTGATTTTTGCATTGCGGCTGTACCCAGATTTATTAATAGAAATATAAATTTTATTTCGGCATCGAATCGATTTGCGTTATTTATAAATTTCAATTTATGCTCATTAATAATACACGCTTAGAAATTGCTGCAAAAAGTTTTTCATTTCAATGAAATTGAATTTATTTTGTTTATACAAAGTGAAATGCGTTATTAAATAATAAGCGAGAAAGCTTTTTTACACTCAATCAAAATTTAAAACATTTTATTAAAAATAGGTAGTAAAATTCAACTGCGAGTTACATATTGGTGTTATACGCCGAGATATACGGTATTTCTTAGTATGATTAATTTACAATAAGTTTACAATAAATATAAAAGTACGATTTCTTCACAATTTTCATATTTTATTGATTTTTATGTTAAGATCTTGAAAAAAATGCAATTTATTGATGGCTCAATGTTTTGCGATAGAGAGTATATTATTGCAACATTAATGATTTAGTCAAGTTAAATTAATTTGCTTGGACATTTGCATGAATAATAATTTGATTTCTGCTTTACTTTTCTAATTATTTTTAATACGTTAATCTAAATTTCTATATATAAATGAATTATTTTTGATTAAATTTACAAAAACTATAGAAGTACGATTCTTCCACAATTTTCATATTTTATGGATTTTTATGCTAAGATCCTGATAAAAAATGCAGTTTATTGATGGCTTTATATTTTGTAATAATTAATGACTTACTCAAGTCATTTTTTAAAATACATTTGGTTGGACATTTGCATGAATAAAGCTTAGTTTATTTTTTACGTTTTTAATGGCATAATGGACATTTTTTTATAAAACCCATTTACAGCTTTATATTCGCATTTTACATAACATTTTTTGTAATTACAAATATTTTATTAATAGTCCTAAAAGCATTGCTGGAATATTTTAATAATATTCTTAAAAAATTACACAAACTGTTCCAAATCAAAGTAGCTCTTTACATTTTGTTATCAAATTATAATAACAATATGTGTACTACGCAAGTACTTTAGCGTTTTCCAACCCTAGAGCAATATCATAGCAATCGTAGAAAAAATTAAATTATCTCTGAATACACTTATAAAAAATATTATGATTTTTGAATTCTATGGAGCTTGCTTGCCAAGTGTTTAACAAGATGTGATATTTATTGATTGCTAAATATTTTGTGATGTCTATTGTAATATACTGCATAAATTTTAGTGATGTTGATAAAATATATATATATTTAAAAAGCTTGCTTGAATATTTAGGTACATAAATAAATAATTATTATGTTTAAAATAAATAATAAATTTATTTTAAATAATAATTTTGAGTGCATCAATTTATAAAAGTATCACTAAAAATAATATTAATAAATAGATAGATGCATAAACATTAATGGTTTAGTAAGGCATCTTTTTAAATAAATTTATTTGTAAATTTGCATACAAATTTTTCATTTCATTCCTGCATATAGATTAGCAAAATTTTATATTTCAAATATCCACACAAGAAAAAAAACTTATTGGAAGTCAAACATTTTGTGATGCTTCGCGTCCTATTAAACTGCACTAAATTAATGATTTAGTCAAGTCGCTTGATTTCAACTCTGCAAGAAGATAGCACAAAACATTGCGCTGATGCAGAGTTTAGTAAGATGTTTTTGCGCTATTTTATTTCGGAACATCTGCACACCTTCAACCTGTTTATCACTGATAAGCCGAGTGACTCATCGACTATATCATTTATTCATTGCGTTCCATTACAATTGTGAGACGTTCTGTAAATACATAATATACCTGCAACAACTTAAAGTCAAAATTAGGGTTAAATTGAGTAGTTTTATAGTGGAATGTAGTTAGAAGAATGCTTTTATAGATGACATGGGCTATAGGAAAATATTTTTAAACTAACTCTACATTTATTCACAAATAGTTTTATTTTAAATAAAGATAAAAAAGAAATTGTTGGGCAAGTTTAAACAACTTCACTATTGCGCAACTTTAGTTAGTTGTTAATTTGTAGGCCACCCACCCCACATGTAATTTAATTTTTAAAAACGACAGAGCAATCGAGAATTCATGTATAATTATCCTCGTTCGCATAAAAATGTAGCATTTTTATTAAACCGAAAAAACAATTATACAAAAATAATATAACCTTTGTACGGAATTTGTATGAGCGTGTACTCCTTAATTTAATACGAAAAATTCAATTAAACATTTTGATGAGCGCGTTTTTAATGAACATGTGTAATATCAACTATACTTTTTTGCAAATAACATTTTTATAAAATGTGCCATTCGGGGCAAAATGTATGCCTTAATTTCATATAATAAAGTGGATACGAATTCATAATTAAAATCCATTTTCAGCGTATTATTTATTAAAGTGATTCAATTTTCTCTATGCAGAACATTATATAATATTATAGGAGACGCAATATAAAAATCTTCATCTCTATTGTATTACTAATGTGCTTTTTGCTTGTTGAATAAACATTGCATTGAGTTAAATTAAGTAGCAAATATGCAAAACAAACAATTTAATTATCATGTACAGTTTGAATTTATCAACAAATTGATTGATGTGGGTGAGTTTAATTAATATTGCATCTTAGCTAAATTAAATCAACAATATTTGTCTGATCGATGTTTATCCATTGTATGAACTAGGGCAGGTATTATATATTTAAAGCTCTTGTGCATATTTTCCAATAGTAGTGACCTTTTACCATTTTGCGTTATTTGCGTCTGCTTTTAATCGTATTAATATTTGCAATTTCCTATTTTCGCTAATAAAAATGGTACATAACGCTTAATCTGATAACGTTGCGTTACAAGCATAAAAATGGCAATAAATAAAATCATATTTACGATTTCTTTTAAACGATGATTTATGTAAGGGTGGAAGACAAGCAAGGCAGTTAAATAAATTTAATTGCGCCATCGTTGCAGTTAAACTTTAGCACATTATATTGAATTACTTGAAATAAATAGCTGCTTTTACTATGTATATAGTATATAGTATAGTTTATTTGCGAAACAATTACTAGATTAAAGCACGAAATGCATCATAACTTAATTAAAAAGACGATTGTCTACATTTATCGATTGCCATTCGAGTGTTAATAAGATAATTCTAATTGCTGCCGGTATTATATAATAACAGTATCAACCACGATACATCTTATAATTTATAACTTTGCCTTTGGGACTTTAATAGAAATTGTTTAAGTTATCGCTACATTGCGGCTTCTTCATAGACCAACTTTTAAAGATTTATTGAGTTGTGTGTTTGGCTGGAGAGCGGTTCATTCTTTAGAAAAAGCGCAATCTTCCAATTTAATTACTTGCAAATTTTCTAATCTTTCATCCGCTGGCGTTTTGATTAAATACAACAACACAACGAGATAATTTAAATATACATGCGCTGTTGCTAAATTATTTGAAAAAAGTTTGATACATTCATGAATACTTTCATGTAATTCGCGTCTACAAAAATTATACATAGGCTGTTCAAAACAAAGAGGAATTTCAATATATATTTTTTTAAACTCATTGTTATTTTGTAAAAGTATTGAGTTTTTTGCCGAATAGCTACGAAACATAAAATTATATTTAGACAGAATATGGCTTAAAAACAAGTGATCTAAACTGCAAGTAGTATGATATTTGCTCAATGCTACATCCCACATGTGACCATTATTTTAATCTTGAAGTTGATTCAGCGATGCACAGTTATTTTTTATTTTATATTTATTAGAAGTATCTTTTGATTTTTTCAAATTTTCTTCATCCTTTGTCCCTTGTTTGAAACAGGTTGATACATTCATGAATGCTTGCCATGTAATTTGTGTCTATAACAATAATACATAGGTTGTTGAAGACAAAGGGGAATTTGAATAATTTTTTTTGTAAACTTATTGCAAAAGTATTGAATACGAAATATTAACAGTAGGTGCAATATGGGTTATAAACAACTGATATTACTGCTGTTTGCCTGTCACTGCGAACTTGTTTCCATTTGAAGTTGATTCATCGATACGCAATTATTATTTATTTTATATTTATATAATTAAACAATAATACCCTATACTTACCCAGTGAAACCTTTAAGTCTAATAACAATGGATTAGAACTTAGTAGTAAACTATGAAGTATGTATGGATTTAATTATACATATTTGCATTTTTTTTCAATTTTTTATTCCTTGGCGATCTGTTGCTAAAGTATTTAAAATGCTTTGATAGATTCATGAATACTTTCATGTAATTCGCGTCAATAAAACTTATACATAGCTATATAGAACAAACAGAGATTCAAATATATTTTTTGGTAAACTTATAAGATTATTTGATTTTTTAGAGGAATACTACGAAATATTAAAATTCATCGGACAATTACTTTTCATGAATAAACTTAAAGTTGGTTCAGCATCGCACACTTATTATAATTCCAACAAAAAATTCCCTTAACGGTCAAACGCAACTTACTCGTTAATTTTAAAGCATCGTTCAATTTAATTATTTGCAATTTTTTCATCTTTAATCCCTCGACGTTTAGATTAAACAACACAACGAGATAATTTAAATATGCATGCTGTTGCTAAATTATTTAAAAAAGTTTGATACATTCATGAATACTTGTTATATAATTCACGTCTATAAAAATTGTACGTAGGCTGTTGGTTCATGGATGCGAAATTATTTTGTGCAAATTTTTATTTCATTTTTTCTTGCCAAATACGCACGGAATATTAACATTTAGAAAAATGCAGGCTGGGTAATTGGTTGCAAAATTATAATAATAGGGAATTTTACAAAAATCTATTTGGTCTAAGTTCAAAGCCGAACACTTGGCCTAACGACATGGTATGTAGCAAGAATGGAACTTAGCCGTTAAGTATCTTTCAGTTTAATTACTTGCAAATTTTCTGGAGTTTCGGTTAATCAACACAACG
>JARJDW010004845.1:0-16279 GCA_030264715.1 Adinopsis sp. GC000173
ATGTCAATATCTATACAAAAAAGCTCGCATTGCCACCAAATATTTATAATAAAATTCGTAATTATAAGTTTAAGTTAAAGGGTACGACTTAGCCGACTTTTAAACGACCCAAAATCATTTCAATTTTTATATTTTATAATACTAAATGTTTAAAACGAAATGCTTATTGGAAAACCCGTCATTGAACACACTGTGAAGCTTCAGCCGCAAACTATAAATGCACCAAATCGCAAATATTTGCAATAAATTATGCACAAAATATCATTTGATTGATTACTCGTACGCCGCCTGTTTGTTTTCGTTCACGCCGATTGTTTATCGAAGCGCGGAATTATATATAAATAATTAAATTTAATATGATCGCAATAACGTCGCTGAAACTTGAATTTATCTAGGCCGTTGCGGCCGCCACAAACTATTTGTAATTGTTTAGGAGCGCATCGCAAATATATGCAAATGACGTTTTCGCCCAACCTGCCCTGCTCTGCCCCCAAAATTTATCGCATCGAATTTATAAAAAAAGCAAACTAATTGAATATGGAAAATATTTGAACAGGCAACTTCATCATCCATTAAGTGATAGATTGCATCTTGTTGTAATAACTTTATGGACGTTAAAGGTATGAAATTTAATCATGTCTTTAAGTTGAAAAATAATACGGTCTATTTATCGATTGAGGATGATCTGATTATCGGTAAAGTTTATTCAATTGGCCTCCGTCTGGGAGCAGCATAGTTTAGTCAGCGTATAAAAATTGCAAATTGCTCGATTGTGTAATTTTATGCTGATTGAATTCGCTAAGAATAAACAACTGGTAAAAAAGAGCACAATTTTTGTGTAAACTAAACTTTGTTAAATGAGTTTGTGCTTGTTTCTACATGGAAAATTCTTTTATTCAATATAAAAGTGTTGCGTTATTCTGTCATAAAAATCGTTCGCATTATTTTATTGTAATGCATATAAAGTAAGCCAAACTTTGTGAATTTTTATTGTTATATTTACATTTTATTGTTGATTTATAAATTTTTGAGACGAAATTTTTACAGACGATAAAGAATTTTATTTTATAAGAGATAAAATGTTGGCATGTATGTATCATAGCAAAAGACATGGAACAAATTATATGTAGCAGCAAAAAGCAATAAGTCCTGACAGATTACTATGCTAACAGGCTTTCTAAGTGTAACCAAATAATTAATTCAACATTCACAATAAAAATATTTGTCGAAAGCCATCAAAACTATTCATATTTTATTTTTATAAACTATAAAATGTTGTTGCCTTGAAAACAGTAAGTAAAAAGTATTTTGAAAGATTGTCAATACGATATCATACAAAAGTATTATTAGAAAATATTCATTGATTCTTTTGGAATCGACATATATTGCAATAACAGAATCATAACCATTTATTATATTCAATTATTTACGGCATATGAGGTAAAATTGTAGTTTTATTTGCCATAAATATTTAAACTTTGCATATTTTATATCTTCCTAGTTCCATTTTATTCGTTATATGAAATATTATTGGATAAAACTAGCAAGCATTTAATATTTAAATAAGTATGCTTCTGAAAAATGATCATAAATTAAAAACGAAATAAAATTCTATACAAAAATTATCAATAAACTATCATGAATTATTATAGATATTCAGCTTAAAAATAACAAAATGTAATGGAATTTATTTTAAAAGCAAAACACTGTTATTCTTATTAGAATTTTTAAAGCCGGCTGTGAATTATTACAGACAGTCGCCCAGTTTAAAAATAGGCATAGGTACTATTTACGTTCTTTTTAATAAAATTTTATTAAAAATTGCTAATAAACAACTATGCTTTGAAAACCTTTTATTTGAAAGTCATTAAAACTATAAAAAAAAACTACCATGAAATATTATAGACAGTCCATCAATTTAAAAATACTACATATTTACCTATNCTATACGTAATGGAATTTTTAATGTTAATAAATTGCTGTGCTTTGGAAACTTTTCTTTTAAAAGCCAAACATTGTTATTCGTATTGGAATATTAAATAAAACGCCATGAAATATTATAGACAGTCGATCAGTATAAAAGTACGTAAGTGATGCAATAAATCTTCTATTAAATTATAATATTGAACACTCACTTGCACGTATACGTTTTACATTTTGTCTAAATTATAAAGTAAGTACCTAGATAGGTAGTAGGTATTGGAGAAAAGTAACTAATACTCAACAATATGGGATCATTTCAGCTTATCTTCAACAAAATTGAATTTGAAATAATTACAATATAGAGCACGTTAACGGAAGTTGCAAAGTATTTCCACATCCGCTTTAAAATAGATGTCCGATTTAGTTTTTCAATAGATTACAGGAAGTTTAATAATTTACGAGTTGCTTATTTAAATTATGCATACGAAAAGTAAAACTAAAAATCACCTAAGCTTCAAAATTTGTTCAAATTTTTTATAATAAAGACGTAAAATGTATAAAATATGTTATTAATTATTATGGCAGTCTTGGTAAAAATTGTCAAGAAATTAAATTAAATTTTATTGCATTAATACACACGCTCTTTGATATTAGTAAACTACTATTGTATAGTCGGTTGGCTAATAAATAATTGCCGCTTTCAATGTTTATGTAAAATCCCTGTAGAATTTGGTGTCTTTAAAAATTTTAAGTCTCCTTAAAATCTATTAATCGTAAAATGTGAAAAGTATGTTATTAATTATTATCTCAGCCTTGGTAAAAGTAGTCGACAAATTAAATGAAATTTTAATGCATTCATGCACAATTTTTAGTCGAGTCCTTCGATATTAGTAAACTACTATTGTTTATTCGTTTGGCTCATCAATCATTGCCGCTTTGAATTATAATTTAAAAAGTTTCATTTTCGCAAAATAAAAAATCTAGAATTTATTAATATTCGCAATTGTTTATAACCTTTTCTTTCAAATTTTCAGAAAGCTTTATAATGCTTCGACGGAGGGAAACAAATGACTCATTCTCAAACCATTAGAATTTGGTGCCATTAAAAATTTTACGTCTGCTAAAAACGATTAATCGTAGTTATAAGTATAGTATATACATAGTTTAGTTGTGAAAAACATGTTATGCATCAATTTGCAATTTATTTCAACAAATTGAACACTTGTTTTTGCAGAAATAATCTTTTTGAATCGCACATTTATTTTATCGTGGAAGGAAAATTTGATTTTTTAAAACATACATGAAACTATTAATTAAATTAATGAGGAAAAGTTACATTTGCAATTTATTGTTGGTTTAAAAAGTTTATGCTTCTATTAACAAAATATTCGCAATGCATTTAATTTTCACAAAAACTTTCAACAATAAAATATTGTTGACGCAGCAGCATCGTTAAAGTGAAGTTGTTTTTAGTTTCCTAATTAAATCATATTTCTATTAAATTATTTTGAATTGTAGTACTGCAACAGTTTTGATTCAAAAAGCCTCGTAATGTAATAATACAAAATCACTGGCAATAGTAATTGCAAACCATGTCATCTCATCGCTTTAACAAGAGACCTATATATTTGACGCAATTATTCCAAGAAAAAAAAAACAATAGGAAATTTCAGAGACAATTAATGGATTGCCATGTCAACACCTCTCAAGTCATTTTTAACCCAAATGTCAGGTTTTTTTTCTTATGTCGTGGAACGAAAGTTAATTTGTAATTCTTTGTTATCGCGTGCGCGCGCGCGTGCCCCCCTTTTCCCATGTAAAAAACATAATAGTAGTAGTAAAGTTATCTTTAGAAATGCTTCTAATAAATTTGCTTAGGGGTATTGATGACGACTGATAAAGGTAGACGAGGCGCACATGGATAAGGAAGGGAAGCTCTATCGATTCCAGTTCTCCCGTGACGTCATTGTATCGTACAAGTGACAGTGGCGGCTCACATTTCATTTATTATATTACGCAAAAAAATGCGCTTATTTCAACTATTAATCACAAAACATACATGCACGTTGAAGTTTTGCCGCTAATTATAAACGTCAGATTTTTATTGCGCGACATAATTAAAAACTTTTCCTCAAACATGCATAATTTAATGATATAATCACAATAGTGTAGCGGTTTTTTTATTGTGGTATTATTAATAAAACATTCAAAGATAGAGGACATCAGATGTTATTTTTCAACAACGTTTCCATGAGACATACACGAGCGCTAATAATTTAAATCGATTTTTTTGCGCCCGTTCTGTCACATGCTGAAACAATTTACGATTAGTTCAGTTTTTCCAGATGAAATTTATGTTTATAAATTATCGCAATCTCACATTTTTAAATGCTTCCAAATTTATTGGTATAGTTTTTGCGCGCCGTATGTTTACTTTCATACACATACATATACCTCCCATCAATTTAGTAGTATAGCATTAAAAAGCACCCAGAGTGTTTATTGTTCGATTGTCAAAATTAATTACACTTGATTGGGGCTTCAATGCCGAAATGTTTCACATGTTTGTGATGAGCTGGTACGATATATATATATATATTCTTTTCAATTTATCAGCGAGTTGTAAAAAATTCGTTTATAAATAATTATGATTATGCCACGTTTCATGCTTATAAATTATTGCAATAACACTTCCGAAATTTATTAGTTTGTTCTACGTGGTATGTTTACAAATATATCGTTTGCATAAATTTAACATTAAAAAATAGTTGTTTATTAGTTTATTGTAAAATCAAACAACGAAGTTATTTCATTGTACACACACATATCTAGATAAAATAGTTACAGTATTTTGAAAATTTCTATAATTAATAAAATAATTGTAGTAGGTTATATAAGAAAATACTAAATGTTGCTAAGTAGGTCCGATTTGGAATATTTTTAAGTATACTAAAATATGTAAAGGATGATTGTTTATATATTAAAAGCGATAAGTGATACTTTGTGCCACACAAGAAAATTTGCGAGTTATAAAAGTAGTAAAGAAATAATTCTATTGTATCAAAATTATGCACAAAAATATTTTGTCGATTTTTTTCCGAATAAGATTATATTTTCTAAAATATTGTTACAATATTGTTAATAGATATGGGCGTTACCAAAAACTATAAGAACAAGTAACTATTATACAAATTAATTTCGCCAGCACGAAAAACAAGCACATATTTTTAAAATATTTGTGTATAAAAAACATATTTATATCTCAAGAGCGAAGAATGACACTTTTTAGCACAAGGCTGTAGATATCTTATAACTAAAGAAAGAAATTTGGAGAAATATAAAAATATTTAATAAATAATTTAGTTATAATTATATTGTCAAAGTAAATATTCAGGTTTTAAAATGTCTATGTTAATGTTATTAATATAAAAACGACATTTTTTTAACCGAATCAAAATAAATACATTTCGTATACCCTGTAAACAATAGATATTGTAAAGGCATAATTTTAAAAAACGCAATATCGTTCTAAAACAAACGTTTAAAACGATAATTTGCACCTCAAAACTAAAAAGTAAGACATTACGGCACAATGAAACGGGTGTCTTATACGTAAGTCATCAATTTCTTTGAAAAAAGAAATATTTTATCAATTCTTTTATGGAAAAAAAACTAAACTTTGTGACACCCTAGGTTATAAATAAATAGATTATATAAAATCTTTTTATATTTTATTAAACTTTCTTAGAAAAACAATTTATGAGCTTTTGGCTAAATTTATGTTTATAGATTATCACAATCCCACTTTTTGAACGTGTGGAAATTTATCGGTAGTGTTTGTGCGTGTTTACATTTTCAACCCACAAAAATTTTACATTCAAACGAGCGTTTTGTTTATTATGCCTGAAGAATAATGTAAAACTTTTACTACTCGCGTACATTTAATCTTTATTCAATGTTAAAGAGAAGCCGTTTGTTTTTTCACTTTTTTGAACATGTTTCATCAACTTTATTATTAATGCAACGCAATCTTACATTTTTCGTTTTGTTTTTTAATTAGTTGCTAGTTGTTGGAAAAGTTTCGATGAAAATAATTTATCAAACTAAATGGATGCATTTCGTTGTTTTTTTTGGCTTTATTTTGCAATGTAATTGATTTTCTCGTTGATGCGCGCCCTAAAACTTTCCTCCTCCTTTCATCATCATTCTCTAAGAAACAAATTAAAAACTTTTCTTTATATAAATATATATACACACAGATATATCTATATAAATTTTTTAGAACATCACAACAACAACAACAACAACAACAACAACAACAAGAAAAGTATGTTTATTGTAAGTAGGAAGCAAAGAAGTTGCTCCAATCTATCGCTTGCCAAATATTTATTTCATTCATTTCTCAAAATCCATGCGCTATTTTCGTCAAAGTTTCAAAAAATTAAAAACGCTAATCGATTTATGTTGCGGCCGAGACGACGGGGATTACCGACGCGCGCTCCTCAAGAGATTTTTGAATCTCTTTCAAGACCGCGATGAGCTTAAATTTAATTATAACGCCGGGGCCCAAATGAAAATTTATGGTTAGAGCGGTTCGTTATTAAGTTAGCCAAGGATTTGATTCGATTTTGATCCGCAAAATATTACCATCATTGTGATCCGCCCAAAAAAAATGCTGTTCGGTCAATTAAACGAACGCCAAGAACGGCGTTGCGCTTGTTTACGTTGTTGCGAAGCAAAAAGTTATCATCAGCTCGGTTAAACTTTAAACTTTATAAGTAAATAATTGTTACAGTAAATTCACACGTAATTAACCAGAATTAATGCTGTTTTTGTGCATCGACCGAACGCATTCAAAAAGTTGGCGCTCCTTATCTGAATATGAACTATATAGTTATTTATATATCAAGTACAAAAAGTGCTTGTTTACCACACGAAAAGGGGGAAAACTACTGACTGTCACAAATTTCTTAGTCTTGTACTTATATTGATTTCAATTAATAAAGTAATTTTGAATCTAAGTACATATTTAATATCTTGATCATCCGTATTCAATTTTCAACATGCTTGTCTATATATAATCAGAATCTGCTTTACCACATCTAAGTACACTCGGTTTATAACGAGCACCGTTTATAACGAAAGCTCGGATTAAATGAGTAATTTGCAAAGAGCTTTTGAAAAAGAGCTGAATATATGCACTTCTAGTAAAAGGCACTCCTATGAAGCATATCAGTGCAATTGTTAAACTCACGTGGTTTTTCAATATACGAGCCTGAAGTCAAAACCTAAATGTCTCTTATATGGGGACATTCGATTACATATAGCGAGCGCTTGCCTAAAATGAACAAATATTTTGCCACCAACGCATTATTTATAACCTAACTGCATATGCAACAATTGCGAACTCTAAAATATGAACTAGTTATTTATATGTCGAGTGAAAAAAGTGACTGTTTACGGCACCAAACGAGATAAAACCACTTAAGGATGCAAATTCCTTATACATACCCTAATCTCGGCGTATTACATGCAGTAATTGTTTTTTTAATTGTAGGATTGTTTACGCCAAATACAATATAAAAATTGAAAAAAATTATACAAAGTACCTACTTAAATTTCTTATCAACCCCCTCTTATTACTACTTCCATTTATTCCTTTTGCAACGGTTCTAACTAAAAATTTAGAAAAATACCTAATAAAATTCAACTACAGGTTACATGCCAAAAAAATATATATTATGTTATTTGATGACATTTTACAACATTTGGAATCCTCCCAGGTGTAAAGTCTGTCTGTTGCTCTGCCAGGTTGTAAATTACGTCACTTATTTACATTGCTCCTGCAGTCTACAACAACGATCTGACTATATTAACCGTAAATATTAATAAAACAGGGGATGAAATGGGACGGAATTTTTCCAGACGATAAAAGCAAAAATGTTTTATGCGAAACAAAATATTATATATTTTTTGTTGTTGTTCTAAAAACACGCCGGATTTTCTAATTATTTTTACTGTTCGTTGTCACTAGCCAATGTGAGTAACTTTTTTTCGTGCGCGCACAAAATCTAGTGACTTAATTAGCCAGAATTAATTTTTTCCCAACTCCCCGATGAAATAAACGCGAAAAGTTTGCGCTTTTTCATTTCCAATTCAACTTTTCAGGCGCTATATGTGAAAAGTTATTTCATAACAAAGCAATTTATCATATAATATTTTCGCCGCAGAGGTAACTTTTAAAAACTAGCACGCGCTCTTTTTCGTTGCAAATTTGCTGAATCGATTTTTTTATTCTATAATAATTATACGACCACAACTGACTGTATATTCCAAAAAACGCCTACCCCGTATCGATTGTAATTAAATTATGTTATCATTAATAAAGTGTTGAACTCGTGACAAATAAATTACATATTAACACAGCGAAATTAAAAGAAAATAATGCGCTTACCATCATGCAAGAACATGATTTTTTGCATGCGTGACAGTTTAAACGACATTACAATACATTTTCTCAAATTACTCATTGCATCAATAATAATAAAAAATATATATAAAACAATGCATTTATTGTTGTTTAGATTTTTATTATGTTTTTGCCGCAAATGATGTCACGCAATAATCGTATTTTTTATGTTTTGATATTGTTGCGGTGGGTAAAAAGATGAAAACGCGTAACGAGTGGGGTAAAAAGCGGGAAACAAAACTTTTTGCATTTTGTGGATCTGTAATAATCATGAAAGTTAACTTCAACCACACACAATAACGTATTGTGTGTGTGTGTGGATGTGTAGTAGCATTTTCCAGATATATGACCTATTTAGATTGTTATCCGGCAAACAAAATTAAATATTATTAATTTTATATGTGTGTTTTCAGAGCTCGTGGTGGGTGTGTTCGCCGACGATGCATGCTTGTGTAACATAATTCACATAACTTTGTCAAAATGCCGTCTTTTTTATTAAAGCCAACAAATATGTGGCGGCGGTATCTTCCTTGGCGAAAAGTGCATGCATGCTATATATATATACATATATAAATACATACAACAAGCTAAAAGATTATTTGTTTTAATGCAAAAATGGCAGTGGAATAAAATTGCTCGAATGTTTCATCCCAACATACCTAGAGCTATATGAAAAATGCATCGCACATTCAAAAATTTAACGTCCAAACACTTCGTTTAAACTTTAATTACAGTTTCGTGTTTTAGCGCGCAAGTACATATTGACGAAATTTCATTGTAGGAAAGTTTTAATTTATTGTTTTGATTCAGCCTTTTTTTATCTAATCAATATTTAATTAATTTCATTATTGGAAAAAAGTTTTGCATAGCTAATTGTGAACTTTTTAACGTTTTTGTTACTCGTCACATTTTTTTGCATTGAAAAGTTTGCTAAACAATTTAATATTAATTCATACAATTTAAATGTTAGCTAACGGTACATATTTGCATAATTTAATAATAAAGTTTCAATTTATTTTCCCATAATTAATTGTTTTTATATGATCGATATGAAATTGCCAGGATTAGTACTTATCTAAAATTACAGCTTCGAATAGAATTAATGAAAATTTAAGCGTACTTAATACAATATTACAAAATTAATTACAACCAAACATTTTTTTTAATATTTAAGCTCTATATATACCTATTTACGTTCAATTCCCTCATTTTTCTCGTGAACAAATTTCATAAAAGTGTAATAAGTATTATTTGGGTTGAAATTAATTTTAAAATTTAATTACTTTTTTTGAAACTGTAAGACGATATCAATTTTAGATCCCTATTTGTTCTTAATATTTAAGCTCCTTTGTTTCACAAGACAAAAAGAAAATGTACATTATAGAGGAAATTTGCTAAAAATATAGCAGTTAAAGTTTAAAATATTTGTTGCTATCACTTGGTAAACCATTATTATAATATTGAGAATTGATTATTAATTAGAAACACGTATCTGCGAATAAATCTTAGTATAAAGTCTTTGATGTATTACCTATTTAGTTTACTTTATTTCTCAGAATATATCTTGGTAAACCCGGTTAAATCATACAAATAGTCTGATTCTTGTTTACTCCTGATAATTATAAGCGTACAGCCGACAGGCGCATAGACTTTACTTAAATAAAATCTATAGTGAATCAAAACCAAGCGTTTTTAATTGACCATTAATCCACAATATTTAAAATCTTTGCTGGAGGCAACTCTTAGGCGACCATAACGAAAAAGAGACTGTCAGGCCGATACTACAATATATAAAATATAAAACTCTGAAAAGATTTTCTTTTAATCGCATCTTAGCGTAACTTTTATTTCTAATTCTGCCTTATATGAAAATTACAGACAAAAATTATTATCTATTAATAACAATATTTGTTAAATAAAGCGAACTAATATGTTTCGACTTGCACTATCATCACTATCCACTATATTTTTATTAATAATAATTATTATCTGCTGAAATTATTGTAGACCAAATCAATACAACTAAGCTCTGGAATTTTTATGAATATGTTTAGATGTTCCCATAGCTTATAAGAACTAAACAAATTTAATGGAATATTGTTTGGATTTGATATATTATTGATGTTCAAACCAATCTTTACTTATACCTTTCAATAACTTAAAGCGGTGCAAAAAATTGTTATAATCTTTGGAAATAAAATAGTTTGGCTGGAGGGTTAAATGAATTAAGAAATGATAAAATTGTTCTCTAAACGAATTTTATAACATGAATAAGCATAGATATGAATTATACAATTTCATATTATATATTTAGAATGAAAATGCTGCATTTGGCGGTATTTAAAAAAGGCATTAAATAAGTTTATGTTTATGGTTGATAAAAACATAAAAAAATCATCATAAGGTATAAAAAGAACATACGTTATATGTTTTAATTTCAGCAAAAGCAACGACTTTGATCAGACTAGCTGTAAGATCAAAGATTATTGGTCCCCAAGTCGTACTGATTTCATATATTCTAAATTTGTTCATTTAATGAAAGTTCATATGCAATTAGAAAATTTGCCCTACATGGAAATTCTTAGCGTTTATTTGAATATTTTGTATTATCTGTCTTTACAAGTAGGTAAAAAAGCACGATAAAAATTAATTGTAAAATCGATGTCGGCATTAATTAATTTATCTGGATGTGCAATTAAAAAAATGAGCTATGGAAGAGTTACTCTAATAACGTTTCTATAAACAGAAGAACAAATAGGTATACATATCTATTAGATAAATAAAACTACAATTGTCTACTAGCTTTTGCAATACAACTTTTGATAATTAAATATTATAAATAAATTTTAGCTAGCTTTTACCCCAAGTTCTTAATTTCATTTGTTACGTGTTAACATTTCCTCGCCATATAGAATTATTATGTGGGTTTAATTTAATTGTTTGTTAAAAATAGAAATTTGCATAATGTCATGAAAGCAAAGTTGTAAATGTAGGTATATTTTCATAATTAATCCCCCCTTCATCTAATGGATGGTAAATTGCAGCGTGATCCGTACTTTGCTTTTTTTCCAAATGCCATCGACGCAAACGTTTTAAGGAAACTAATTCAATTGAAATTACTTACTCTTGGAATTCCGCTATTTGGGAATTACAAGCGGCAGCAGCCAGAGAAGAAAAAAAAAGGAGGAACGTCGACGTCTCTTTGTAATCCAAAAAGAAGGAGACTCTCACGAATTTTATTTATATAATATGCTTTTTTTCGCTACGCGAAGTGACAAAAGCAATTTAATTTATTTTCATTGCCATCTTCTCTCGGTTCATGCAACGTACGTATGAAAAATTCGCCGTCGCCATCGCTGAAATGTGAGCGAGTACTTCACGTATGTTTCGGTCACATTTTTATTATTAATGCAATCGTAATCGTGGCGCTAAATGAAATTAAGAAGTCTGCGTGTTCTGCCCCAATTTCTTTGTTTCGTTTTCTGTTGTTTTTAAAAATATACCACCAGCGCGACACTTTTAATATCTCAAATGGCATGCTTAGATAAGATTAAAAAGAAATGTTATATATAGCCATATATAGAGAGGGGGTGTAATGAATAAACATCAGCTAGATGGAATTAGTTGGGTGCTTCATATAGGCGTCGTTTTTCTCTCTGCTGCATCCGCGCGTTTTTGCAGCGTTGAAGTTAATTTACAACTAATTTTATTTAAGTACATGTACGTACATTGCGCCAAACAATAAATTTCAAACGGTACAAGTTATAAATTGCTTAATTAATTCTTATGCCTCTGGTAATTCTCCTTTAATCGTATATTAAAACTAAAAATATACGTTTTATGGCAATTTTTACAAGCTATAATTATTCCATGCTTCCATTTCGCTTTGTGTCGCGCGAAATTATTTTGACTTTATACTCACTTTATGAATTAAAAAGTAATTTTCTTCGAAAAAAAGAAACATTAACATTTACATTACAAAATTATTATTGAGTTTCAGCAAATCACGACAAAAGCTCTTATATAGATAGTTAAAGAGTTTCATTAAAAATAATATTTCAAATCGTTTTTTAGTATTATTGCAAAGGAGCAAACTACGAGTATTAAAGGTGAAAAGGCAAAAGATAAAAACGCAATAAACGCAATTTCTATTTAAGCATTTATTTTTTAAACTTTTTAATAGAATACAGTTATATGATTAGCAGCTTGCATTTTACACGGCTTTTACCTGTTTTTTTAAATAGGATGGTCAAATGACAACAATTCCAACTAACTTTTCATTGAAGTTTATAATGTTTGTTGCACTCACGTGGTGAACAATTGTAGAATAATTATTGAATAAATATTACACTTGATTAGTCAACAAGAATTGAAGTTTAGAATGTAGTTTATATATTTCGACTATACAGTCATCATCAGCACTACACTAAATAAATACAACTACATTCTAATCTTCAATCTTTGTTAACTAATCAAGTGTAATATTTATGGAATAACTGTTCAATGTTTTATACTAAAAATATAACTTTTTGTGTAGGATATTACACCTTAAATATATTCTTTTTACTCTACACACTACCCTATAATATAACCTATATACATTAAAATGTTATTGATATGTGTAACAACATATGTATCCTTCATTAACTTTTTAATGTCGCTAATATTAAAATTAATTTTCTTAAAAGCCTTAATCCTTAAAATCTTATTCTACTCACTTGCCATATCGATTACTTAACTCATTTTTTAATTGTACTGTCAAAATACCTGATTGACTACTATTTATTTATATTCAAGACGTAGTTTTTATTATAATAGACAAACAATACTAAACGAATTTTAGTATTTTAGTCATTAAATAATAAATAATATCTATATTACTTAACTCCTTATTATAAGGCAAGTGCCGGTGTAGTTTTTGATTTTACCCAATTTTTATGTTTTGAGAAAATTATTTATGTTACTGTAATATTTAACAAAGATAGAAACTATCTATTTTTCTTATTTTTCTGTATAAAGATTCGAAATAATCCATAAAATAATACTTACAACTCTAAAGTCGTATAAAAATCAAACTATTATACTTCCTATCCAGTATAAATTAGCAATTCTCTAGTGTACTCATTCTTATTATTGTAATAATAGCCATGAAAAATAATCCCAAAAAGTTTAAATGATAAATGACATAAAACATTTATTCGAAAATAGAATCTTTTAAGTTTATTACATTTTCACATTACAAAATTTAATTCCTCAATAGTACGTTGACTTTTTTATTAACATTTAAACCTTAATCTGACCCAATTTCCATTTTGCGGCCTAACCCAAAACAATATTGTTTTTAAGATTATTAGTATTTTATGGCAAAAACACAATTCTGGTTGCTTTATGTGCGCCAACGTCGCATAAAAAATTATTTTAACGCCAACCCCCATACAAGTTTTGCATTCAATACATTTTATTGTGCTAATAAAGCCGCTGTAACATTTACTTTTATGTTTAATATTAATTTACGCACGATACATACACAGCGACAAAAATGCGAAGCTGTTTTATTAATTTTTTTACGTCGCTTTACAGTTGTAAAAAAATACTATATCGAGCCATATGGTTACAAAAAAAGGTTAAAGGTCAATGTAGATTATTGGGAAGAAAAGCGTAACTTTTAGCGTCAGGAAACTCAATCATTCTCTTCCTTTGTTCAGCTTTTTATATATATTAATTTTTTATATAGTTTCACTGACGTGCACACAATTTGCGCCCCCAACCTTACAACGCTAAACCGGCAAAAAGAAAGAAAAAAAGCTCGTGGTAATTATCAATTCGCTTTGGCTGCCACTGCCTGATAGAATTTGAATAAAAAACAATAAAGTGGTTGTAATTCATAGGTAGCTGAAAGAAGTCAACGGAAACATACGTCTAATTTGGCGTACGAAATGAATCAAAACGTGTCATCCTATTTTTAGTCGAAACAACTTTTTTTGTGTGTATGCTGTGCGCGAGTGTTCGATGAACGTGCGAATGTGTTTTAATTAAACTGTCAATTCATATTACGACAAAGTAGTCATGAATAAAAGTTTATCATAATTACTTGGCGAATTTTATTAAAATAATAAATTGGTTTTTGTTTATCTGATTAACATGCATGGGTGTCAAGCAATGAATTTACAATTTATAATTGCTGGCAATGACAGGATAAAGTGCCACCTAATTATATATTCATATTACGTTATTATCAATATATTATATTGTTGATTTAGGCGCATTCACAAGGCGTGCAAAGAAAGAAAAATGATATTTACAAATTTTGCGCTGATTAAGATTTATGGTGATCGTTACGCTACGCCCGTTGTTTGTTTTTAATTAGAGTTTTAAGCAATTATTGAAGATTTTCTCTGCGTTTACGTTAAATAAACATTCTACATGGGACGCGGTTTTCAAGATTACAAAGGCGGCCCTAATTGATCGCTCTTAATTATTTGGACACTGATACTTCATCATACATCTGTGTAAGCGCCAAACACAAAAACCGAAAAAATAAAGTTTTGCTTTAAACATTGTTGTGTCTACTATATTACAACCATTCCTAGTTAAGAATTTTTCTTTTATTCGACATAAAAGTGTATTAGCTCAACCCAATAATAGATAGTTGGTTTTTTACAATTCATTTAACGTCCAGCAATTGAAAATAGTCAATGCAATTAATTAAATTTTTAGATTAAATTAAATTCCCTTGAATGTTTAGACAAATAAATTGTTTGATGCTGGAATGTTGTTAAAATTCGTTCCATTTTGTTGTAGGATACTGTTATAAATGACATATTCTTGCAAAATTAATCATTTGCCCGTTGTAAAATAACTTAGACGTCAAAATGTCTAGAAAACAATCAATAAGTACTAAGAAAGGGTTGCGAATTTTGTAATGATGACAAACAAATTAAATTTATTGCAAAATATCAAAAAAAGGTAAGAAACGGATTCAAAAATAAAACGAAAAGCGGTCTTTATGCTAAATGGCAGATTGCTTTTAATTTCCCGGGCAATTTTTATCGTAATATTGATAAACTATGCATATAAATTCAATTATTTTTCATTTAAATTGGTTGTTAGTGAATAATGTAAAAAATCTAAAAATATCTATATACCATAGTACGTACTCTTTCGCTAGCCGATCAAATCCCAGAAATATTAATTGCGCAATATTATATTGTATATTTTACAAAAAAAATTATCGTTATTATAATTATAATTATTGTTGTTGTATATTTATAGAATAGGTTGAAATTATCCCTGTTTCCAACAGAATCACACAATTGTGGAAGCAAAAAACAAAAATATAATAAAATATTATTTTAATGGATTTCTACTTTGCATTAAATTAATTTTTTAACAAATACCTCGCTTTTTATAAATATAAACAGAGGTGGCATAAATTTTACTTTGCTGTAATCACTTTTGGTGATGACCGAATCAAAGAAATAGAGATCTAGACACTTTAATAGTCTGTGAATTACATTGCAAGGAATATTTTTATATTACAAAACCTGTTAAAATAATTCACCAAGAGTTTTCTCACTTTTTATAAAGTTTACTTTGTTTTTCGTTCATATAGAGCTTACTTTTTATTATCCGTCTTGGAATATTCATAAAGGTGCAGCAATATATTGCAAAACCTCTTTAGTAGATTAAACTCTAATTAATTATAATGCTTTGAAATATTTTGAGCTGCTCCTGCAAAGATATTGCGGTTTAGACAACAAGTTTCATTGTTATATTTAAAGCATCAAAACAAATCTTACAGCAATTAATCGTTATACTTATGTTTCACAGCAACAAAAAAACCATCCACTCATCATTTCTACTCGAAATTTACTTACTTTATGTGCG
>JARJDW010004849.1:0-16536 GCA_030264715.1 Adinopsis sp. GC000173
AATATTGGAAATTAGAAACATTTGTATAATAACTAATTAAATCAAACTTACGCAATCATTATCATTTTTTCAAGTTTAATTGGCACGCCAATTTGAATGACATCTCATTGAATGACATAAAATATTGAAATAAACATATTATCATCATGACGACATGAACAAAATTATCATGACGACGATGCCGAGAATCCGGAGACCTACACATTCATACATATATATAGAGATTGATGGAAAGCGTTACATAAAGCCCATAAAGCCCAGAAAGCGCATAAAGCAAAAATAAATTATGCAACTAAGAATACAAATTATTATCCAGTTTGGTGCTGCCATCTATATTCTAATAGCCCAACTGTAAAACAGAGTACCAAATGTTCTAAAAGGAAATATTTAGATATTTACAAAACTAGACGAACTAGACAGGATTTTCTTTTAGACAATTAATTATATTCATAGACTTAGTTTTATTTATAGTTTTGTTTTAAACTCAAGAAAATATTTTAATAAAATGTACTTGAGTTGTTTATGGATTTTTTCTACACAAAAATTATTTATAGTTAGCATGTGCATTAAATCATTGAGTAAAAATATATCCTTACCCAATGATTAAATCAAACTCACGTCAATACATTCTTATATAGCTATATTTAAACTTTATGAAAAATAAATATACCCTAGCTAAACAAAGGCTTTAGATTTATACAATCAAAATTAACTTCGGTAATCGCGCCGCCCCTCGCTGCTTTGGCATTTGTTGAATATGTATTTACAATAAAAATAATTTTAGGAGTTATTGTTTTTATACCGGGAATGTTGCGACTTACTTACGCTTGGAAAAGGACGTTGCATTTAATCTCACTGACAGTTTTACACTTTTACAGTTTATAATAATTGATTTAGATCCTTACATAATTGTTAGGCCTTCCGTAGGAATAGGCGCGTTCAAATATAAAATAAGGAGCTTGATGAGTGAAATGCAGAATCGGTACGACATACGTTATATGTCATAGATTAGAACTAGTAGGACGAATGAGAATTTGTCTTTCAAACGTTTCGAATCTTTCGAATGAAAACATAACCTCTTTGTAGAATTCATTTCATAAATGAATTGAAACGTTTTATTAATATATTTAATATTTTTTAAACATTAAAGATGTTGAATCCTCCATCAGTTTATGGAATTCAAAGCACAGCTGGTGCTGTACCAGTTCGAAATGAGAAAGGTAATAATCTACTTTCCAACACTGGAATAATTCTAACAGATTTGTTGATTTAGGCGAGCTGTCGATGCAAAAAGTTAAAGTCCATCGTTATGTTAGTGGAAAACGACCAAATTTCTCAGTGCCTAACAAATCGGACTCTGAAACCGATGAGGACGACTTTATCGATAAGCGCAATCAAATTCCCACACAACGACAGAGCCCTGAGAAGAGTGCTAGCGACGAGGATGATCTAAACGATCCACGACTGCGACGATTGAAAATCCGTGAGGTAGATACTGAAGTAAGACCTGAACGACGCAGGCACGTGATAGAACCGGAAGTATTGGAACCAAGCGAGGATGAAGATGAACAGGAGGATAATGTGCAACTGCCTGGTGAGTTGCAGCTAATGACTAAAATATAATTTTAATAAACTTAATATTTTAGAACCCAAGCACATGTTGGAAGCGCCCGATGATGATGAATCAGAAGCAGAACTTAGCGACAGTGAGATTGAGCGGAAACGTGAAATGCTACGTAAACGGGTGCTCATCAAACAAGAAGAACAGGAGATTATGGCTAAAGAGGAAGAGAAATCGGATAGTGAATCGTCGGTGAGTTCAGAGTATGAAGAGTACACTGATTCAGAAGAGGAAACCGGGCCGAGATTGAAACCTGTATTCGTACGAAAGCGAGATCGTATTACTGTAATTGAAAAAGAAAAGGAGGCACAGAAGGAAAAGCAGCTGGAAGTTGAAGCGGTTAAACAGGCGGAGGAACGACGTCGTCAAACAATACGCATGGTTGAGGATAGTATTAGGAAAGAGCAACAAGCGAAAGATAAAGAAAACAACGAACCACATATCGATGATGTGTGCACCGACGATGAAAACGATGAGATTGAATATGAAGCATGGAAACTACGTGAGTTGAAACGCATCAAACGCGACCGAGAGGAACGTGAAGCGTTAGAAAAAGAAAAGCTTGAGATTGATCGCTTACGAAATATGTCTGAAGAGGAACGCCGACTGGAGTTCCGTCTAAATCCAAAGCTGGTTACAAACAAAGCGATCAAGGGAAAGTACAAATTCTTACAGAAATACTACCATCGCGGTGCGTTCTATCTGGATAACGATAACGACATTTACAAACGAGACTTTTCGCAAGCGACTCTGGAGGATCACTTCGACAAAACGATCCTGCCGAAAGTTATGCAGGTTAAGAACTTTGGACGGTCTGGGCGAACGAAATACACACATTTAGTCGATCAGGATACAACACAATTTGACTCACCTTGGTCGAACGAAACGGCGCAAAACCTCAAATTTCATTCGTCACAAGCGGGCGGTAGTAAGCAGATATTCGACAAGCCGTCGAAGAAGCGCAAGACACAAAACTAGTAAGTAAGTGTTTTAATTCAATATACGTGTTTATTGTATACAATAAAAGGTTGTTATAATGATAAAATTCAAGTATTTCATTTGAAATATTGAGTAGAAAAATGGAAAATTATATTCATTAGGTGACATGCCGTTGTTTAATCTTTTACAACTGAAATAGAAATTTATGTTACTTTACAAAAAACATTGACCCTAAAATTATAGATTACTTTGTTGTAATATTATCACAGCTATTGGCACACTCCTATACTAACAAGGGATGATAATGATTTTTATACTATCTTACAATGACACTAGTTTAAGTTTGGAATGTATCATCAATGAGAATCGCTGTTTGTTTGGATTCAGTGCCAGCAAAACAACGATTTTCAATTATGGTTTATATAAAAAAAAACTGTCAAATCTTTAAACTAGTGTGATTATTCGATCTCACAACAAAAAACTATAAAATTTTAATAAAATGCAAGTGTATTCGGTATTTAAACCAATTCATGTTTTTGGGTTTTGTCCGAAAGTCATCATTTCATTGGCTGTAGCTGTGCGTACCCTTAAAAACTACCAACAAACCGCAAACAATCAAACAATTAATTAACCACTATTTCTATATAAATATATAGTTAATATGGGCAAAGCGTATCTAAAAAATGATGGTTTAATTATATTCGTAAATAAAATTGGATCAGGAACACCCAGAGCCTAATTTACCAAAATGCAGGTAAGGCACCTGCTCAGGACGTGCATTCAGTGGCGCCGGTATTACATTCTAAATACACCATTTGTATAGGTTTGGCAACAAAGTAATTTAGTTCTTTGAAAATAAATACAAAATATTTAGAAATCTCTTATTATTAGATGTTTGCATTAATGGATAAAAAATTACAAGAACGAGATATTATATATCAATATGTTTTCTTAATACATAAACAATACAAACTTTACACATCTCTTTGTAAGTTTAGGTGTTGTCTTTATTAAAAATATAAAATGTGGCAATTTCTTTTGCACTCCAAAATTGAGATTAGTACTCCATTACAAATTTTTATTAAAATGCTGCTGTTTCCACCTAAAATAAACTAAATTACAATAAATCACATCTATCTACTATTGATAAGAGTAATTTAAAAATTCAGTATTTGTCGAAAAGGAAGTGACTTGGTTGCCAATTCAATAGTAAAGCAGGTCAGTAGTAATCTTGAACTTATAAAATTGTTTAATCTAATAAAATACCAGAAAATCTAAAAAGAGTAAAAAAATAAATTTGCAATTATATATCAAACATCAAATCCATTTAGAAATGTTATTACACAATAATATTACATCCACTAAAATTGTTGTGCAATAAATTAGCGATAATTGATAGTCAATACAAAATTTGTAAATAAAAGGCCCGCAACTATTATTTTGCCTAGGGCCAGTGAAGGTATAAATTAGGCCCTGGAACACCAACCGCCTAAAATTCGCTATAAAAATGTCTTGCAACAACGCACGTTTTCAACTCGTAACAGAAGTTGTCCTAATTTTTTTTTAATGCGGGTGCTGCAATTTAATACAAATATACCATATCATTTGAATGTCGTTGCCTTTCGACATTTTACAACAATAGTAGGCGCTTTATGGCCATATATTATTATCCGATTAATGAAATGATTAAACGAAAGTTGTAGTAATGTTGGATTGTGAAGCATTTAATTAATTAATTAATAAGTTAGTGCTACAAAAAATTCACACTAACTTTCCATTTTTATTAGAAATGTCTAAGCGCAAATTACATATGATTATATGGGGTTGTAATTACGTGCGTTTATTGTGTCGTTATCTTAATTTTAATTAGATGTAATCAATTCAAAACTGAAAACATTTATTACTAATAATACTTTGATTAATTAAGGAATGTTTTGGTTTATTAAATTTGCGTTTCGGCAATCAATCATAATTTTAATGTGTTGTTTCGAGTCTTAAAAGGGGGTGATCCAATTGGTGTTTAAAATGTGGCTGTGCTTTTAAAAATGCTTCATTTAAGTTTTTGTCATCAATTTTGTTTGTTTAATTGAGCAATTTGTTGCTTATATACCGATGGAGGTAAATCAGTCAGTCTTATTCAAAAACTTGTCATTGTTTTGGGCGCCTAAATTCTCCTTCTCATGGTAGAGCTTAAGCAGATCCATGGCATCTTGCGCCTGACGCTTCTCAATCAAGTACCGGCCGGACGCTTCTTTAAGCTGCTCCAAAAACACCTTATCAGGGAATGTGATGTCGGCGAGCGATTCGGGGTCCATGTCGCTGAGCAGCTCCAGTTCGGGGCCGCCCAGCAACGACACATGGCAGAGATTGTGCTTCAGCTTATCGACTAGTCCGACTAATTCGGTGCCACCTTTCGTGTTGTCCAACTCATCGATTGAAAGACGGCATGGCGGTGCTTGCGGCGACCATTTTTGATCATTCGTTAAGACCATAAGACTTGTGTGCGGCTCGAGAGTTGCGAAATATTCGTCATCATCAATTTCGGTGCCATCCGTTTCCAAAACCTGCAAAAAATGCCATCAATCTTGTGCAATTCAATTCAATCAAATCAGACTCACTACAAATCTATTTTATTGACTCGCATGCAACATATTACTAATTCTTTTTTTTTATTTTTAGGTGTCGCAGAAATATATCCACATCTAGAATATAAGTTTGTGTTTTTTATAAGATTGTATCGGACACGAAACAAATATATTGTAATATATAATTTTTTATATCAAACAGACAATTAACTGTTTCCCATCAAGAAGATTTAATGCTTTTTGAATATAGTAAAATATATCAAAACAAAGAATAATGTACTTAAATGTAGCAATGGAAGAAGCTATTTTAGTATAAAATAAGATTATCAGACATCTTACACACATTGAAATCTGTACTACATTCGATATTATGTTTTAAAATATATACGCAACTAACTGTACAATCGGGATAGTTTTGTACTAAATGTAGAACAGCCCTTAAACTTGTTGCAATAATGTGTTTTGCCATACTGTCGTTTGGTGTGTACTACGTTTTAAAGTGCTCCATTTCGTTAATTGTATTTAGGAAAAATGTTTTTTGTGATATCATCAATTTATAACGTTAAAACATAACCCATTTTGTCTCTTAACATAAAACACAAAGACTACACAATGGACAGTATGACGATTAAAGCAATTTAGCTGAAGCAAATATTTTTTTATAATGTATACGTTACATTTTATAAGATAATAAGAATACATCACTCATCATACTTTTAGGACAAGAAAAAATATCCTATTTATAGAAGTGACAGGCAAGAAATAAATTTTAGCTTATTAAAAACGTATTCAATGTATTTGCGAAAGCTTAAATCAAAACGTTCAAACATTGGTCATTTTATCCTAAAAGCTAAAACAACAATGTATGGCGTAGATACTGCTCAATAGATAATAGTAAGACGATTATCATAAAAATTGTACTTGTTAGCTTCAGTGAATTCATTTTTTCGTGAATATAAAAATAAAGTATTTATTGCATTTATATTTTATAGGTTAATATGAATGTACTAAACGTTTAATATACTATATAACATCGTATTTCTAACAGGAGAGATAGTAATGAAATAAAGTGGAAATTATTAAAAAAGTACATATTTAATGTACTTGCGATACGATTTTGTCTTGCGAAACCCTAAACCATCTGATCTTTTTGAGACCACTCAATAGTCGGTAGGACCATTAAAAAACAACGATTTTTTTTTCGTGAACACTAACTAAAGCATTCATATTTTATAGGATAATAAGAATGAACAAATTTTAGTGTAAGATAAAATATTGTATTTTCCATAGAACTAAAAGGAAAGAAATAAATGGAAAATTATTTAAAAAAACGTATTTAATATTTGCGATATGAATCCATTTTAGGAAATCCTAAACCGAAATGCTAAACCATGAAGGCTAAAATAATAATGGTAGTTAAAGCAAATATTTTTTAACCAATGGGAACAAATAAATATAATCTAGTTATGTACCCATTGAATTTATATTTTATAGGATAATAAAAATGCATCAAACTTGTAGTACGTTATAAGAGAAAACATCGTATTTATAGAACTGACAAGAAGGAAAAAAATTGAAAACTATAAAAAAAGAAGTATTCGAATGTGTACTATTTCATCTAGTCAGATTAACACGAATGATAATGACAATTAAACCAAATATTTTCAGCCAATGTGAATAAATAAATATAATCTACTTATACACCTATTGAATTTATATTTTATAGGATAATAAAAATGCATCAAACTTGCAGTATGTTATAAGATAAAATATCGTATTTATAGAACTGACGGGAAGGAAATAAATTGAAAATTATAAAGAAAGTAAGTATTCGAATGTGTAGGGTTTCATCTTGTTAGATTACAACGAATGATAAATTTATTAAAAAAAAGAGAATAAAAAGTGTATACAATTTGGGACAGAGTGATCGAACAATGCCATTCTTTTTTCATTCGCTTAATTCCCAGTTTGCATGCGCAAGAAACGAAAGTAGAAAAATTAACACATATACAATTTCAAGCCGTACAATTTGTTGAAAACGTGTTACGTGGTATCTTCATAGCGTAGCTTATGACACAATGATTGAACACGGCTTTTTCTCCATGTCTTGATAAATTCAGTAATCTCTCGAAAAATATAGTTAATTTGCACGTGAAAGCGGACACATTGCGAGATGGTTGATAATAACCATTATATTATAATCTTCGATGCGATAACGCAGCTTTGAAAGTAACTTACATGATGACAGCGCATCAGTGAATGTCTGAAGTTATCCTTTCAACGTTCTTACACATCCTTTCTGTAAAGCCTGTCGATTTGGAATAAAGTAAACGGAATCGAAATGAATTCGGTACTGTACCGACTTGAAAGGCGAATGGTTAATTATTTGATATTAACACTGGAATAATACTCTAAAATATGATTTTTTAGGCGAAGTGTTGATGTTTAAGTGGAAAACAATCTAAATGTTAACATATCGGACATGGAAATCGACGTGTATGTCTTTATCGGCAAGTGCAATAATATATCTATGCACTTATAGTGTCCGGAGAAGAGTGCTTGACATGAGGATGATCTTAAGGAACCGTGACTGTGAAGATTGAAGATCCATTTCCTAGTGGATACCAAATTGTGATCTACTAGACGCAGGAATGTAACGAAATCGGAGATTTTAGCGCAGCGTATGACATAACGATAAATAAATTTAGCAATATTTTTAAAATACAGAGAGTTATTTTGTAAGTAGAAGTGCTTATATTGCGGATGGTTAATAATAACCATTATGCTATAGTCTTCAATGTAATAATATAGCCTTGAAAGTAACTTAAATAATGATGCCATATCAGTCAGGTTAGTCTTTCAACGCTTTTATGTCTTTTGTGTGAAGTTTGACGGTTTTATATAAAGTAATTGGAATTGGAATGACTGTGGTGCTGTATCAATACAAAATGAGATAGATAATTATTTGCTTTCCAGCACTAATATTCCCAAATTATACGGCAATGTCCCAAAAATATAGCTAATTGGCATGTGGAAGCGCATCCACTGAGGGATGGTTGTTAAATACCATGATGTGATAAATATAATTTTCAATGTGGCAATGTAGCCTTGAAAGTAACTTAAATGAGGACAGCGCATCATTGAATTTCTCAGGCTACCCTTTCAACGCTTTTACGTCCTTTGTCCGAAGCTTGTCGATTGGAAATTAAGTAAATGAATTCTAATCAATCCGACGTTGTACTACTTCGAGATAAGAAAGGTAATTATTTGCTTTCCAGCATTAGAATAATAATATTTCCAAATATAATTGTCTAGATTGGGTGTTGAAGCAAAGAGTTAGTATATTGATATAGCAGTGGGAACTGACCAAACTTCTCAGTACCTAACAAATTGGACTTGGAAACCGATGAGGAGGGATATATCGACAATGAAATGTGTATCCGATGACAGAGCCTGAAATTGAAGATGATTTTAGTGATCGGCGACTAAACTGCACACTCAAAAAACGCAAGCATGTGATAGAACTAGAGGATTTACGTCAAATCATCATAGCACAATTTATGATATAAAATTTTTGAAAGACCTGCGGCTCGGACAAATATTCTGTTTGATAGGCGAACTTAATTTCGAGACACGGGGTGTAGTTCGCGAAGTTTCGGCGTCCGACGGTAAAAGCGCTTGATTATTATTGAATAATTAATACTTTCTAGCACTATTTAATAATAATGCTTTCAAATATTTTTTTTAGCCTAGCCGTTGATGCAAAAATTTAGTGCCTACTGCTATAAAGTGGAAAGCAACCAAACTGCTCAGTACTTAACAAATCGTACAAGGGAAATGCAGAGGATATCTAAATCGACAAGCAAATTGTAATTGCCTTGCACGGTTATAACCCGGAAAGGAATATTAGTGATCAGAATCATTTTAATGATCTGCGAGTATGGCGATTGAAGAACCTTGAAGTGGATTAAAAGACGCGAGTATATGATAGAATCGAAGTTTTACGTAACATCTTCAAGACGCAATATAATGATTGAACACGGCAAAATATGGCTAATTTTTATGTGGAAGCGCAAGCATTGTGAGATGGTTGATAACAACAGGCATTATGTTATAATCTTGAATTTGATAATGCAGCTTTTAAAGTAACTTAAATAATGACAGCGCATCAGTGAACGTCTCCAGTTACCCTTTCAACGCTCTTCAACGTGCTTTGTACGAAGCCTGTCGATTTGGAATAAAGCAAACGGAATTCCAGACTGATAAGACGAAATCGCCGGCCGCTTTGAGGATTTTAAAATGTTTGTGAGCTTAGCAAACCCAATATTTTATTTAAAAGAAACGTCCGTATGCTGCCTTTAAGCGGTGCGTCTCGATCGCATAAAGAAAGCTTATCCAAACTCTTAAATTCAATCGATTGCGATCACCGTAAATTAAACTCATTCAAGTAAAATTCGCAATTAAAAGTCCGATTCAATGTCAAGTGTGTTTCAAGGGTAAAAGGAGCATTTTCGGTTGAATTGATGGTCGACGGAACGGCTGCCAACAGTTTCAAGCGTACGCAAAAAGCGAAACGAGTGATTTAAGTGTTTTGACTATTCTGGACGCAAACAGACATAAAACATTGCAAACAATAACAATTATTTGAACGCCAAGCGCTAAAAATAGACAACGCGTTTATTGTGGAATAATATTATTTCATAATCAAATTGAATGGTGGAATATATGCGATGATATTAAAATACAAAATTCTCTGAATTAAATGTGAAGCACTTGCCGTTTGATCCGATTAATTCATTATGCCATTTATTGAAATTAAATTGCGAGATTTCAGTGGGATCAATTCCAGTAGGTACGAGTATAAGTACATTAACAATGCTAGTTTTTTTTATTGATTTTTTATATGTTTGCTGGTATTGGTTACGTTTTTTCACCAAAATTTCAATTACCTTCTTTTGGGATACGATATCGAGATGATTTTGGTTAACGCAACATTCATTTCCATAGAATTCGGTTTCAATTCCCCGAAGATTAAGAAACGCTACTAAGAATGGCGGCAATTTTATTAAAATATCGAAAAATAAGCCTTTTTGCGACGAAACACGGATTGAATGCATACCAAGCAAGATAAAAATATCATTTTTAATGTGATGTATATTGAATAATAAAAGAGAAGGTGGTAATATGGAACCTCATTTTGTTTATGAGATTTGTAACTGCCCTATTAAGTTTAAATTTAAATGAATGACCTAGATTGTTGCACATTCTGTCTATGCAGGCTTATAAGATATCATTATTCATTTTTAGGATACCAAAAGTAATTTTTTTAAATAAGTTATGCATGAAATTCTCTTATATTTAAAACTTAAGTAATACGGTTTGGTTTGATTTCACAATTTATGTTTTTATTTGCGATTATACTTTCATCTTGCGACATCGTCACAGCAAATTTATTTCAAGTTAAAACATGTGAAAAATTGAAATTTAAGTAATAATAATATGTATAATACAGCTTTTTGTGATTATAATATGAAATCTTACACACAAACTTAAAATTAATTAATTCCTTTTCAAAAGAAAGTACATTGATTGATAGAAAATGTGAACAAAGAACTTTTTATAAGAAGTCGTTTGTCGCATGTGTAAACGCCGTTTATTAGAAACTAGTAGAATGATATAATATTATCAGCATTTGATGTTTTGGAACAAGACATTGCTAATTTGGGTTTGCTGGATGTGATACAATATTTGCATGACCTACGAAAGATAGGAAGGCAACAACTCATTAAAAGTTGTTTTTAGCAGAGTTCAGAATAATTAATAGAATTTGTGATATAATATTATTAAAATCTGAAAAACAAACCCCTATCCTTTTATCTTAATGAGGATATGCGCATATGATCAAATTGCGGCGAAGGGAAGGAAGGATATCTTCCGACGTCCATTGCTCAGTTCCAGAAAATAGAGGTTGGTGCAAAAATAATGCATGTTTTTTAAATTACCTTTTTTAACAAGATAAAAGTGGACTACGGAACATATAGTGTTTGTCATCTAGCTATTTTTATCAACAGGAATTTAGTGGTTATTTGATCTGCGAAGAAATTATTGAAATAGAAAACTGTAGAGCATGTGCAAATTACGATAATTATGAATTTGTTTCTTCAAAAATTTTATTATTAGTAGTATGTATTGCTTAATGGATTTATTTGTACAGTGCATTCCTTGCAGGATCTCCCCGGATTCTTAAACATTCAATTTTTGATGGTATCTTTCTTTGCGTATGGGGGAAATAGTTGTCATAATTTTCAATCGATACTGATGGAAAATGTCAAAAGATCAAAGAAAATTCAATGAAGGAAATCGTACAAAATTTCCCTAAAACTGAATGTTTAATAATCTCTGTAGAGATACTAAAAAAGCATAGATAGCATACCTTTGACTGAAACGCACTGTATAAATAATTATGCACAATATTATGCAAAATATTAACAATATTTATTACTTCCATTTGAAGAATCATAATTATAAAAATATAATGCATTTAAATAATGAAAACTTTTTTAATTAGTTGTTGTTTTCATTCCCAATTCCATTCATATTTACCTGTGTTTCTACTCTAATTACCTAAGTAGGTTTTTTCTCTTTGTTAGTTTTGATAATGCTAATATTTCTCATTATTTAATGGAACTATTTTTGTTATAGATTTTCTTTCGTTGATAGAATTTCCAATTTTCTTTCGCAGATAATTCTAGATAAAAAACGCATAGAATTAAATATTATAAACTGACTTTTTAATTACTTGTTCAAATTTCATTCATATTTTCCTACGTTTCTTCTATAAATATATAAGCTGCAATTTTTTGTTTTTGTTAGGTTTTCATAATGACGAAAGTTAAAACATATTAACTACTTTCTAATATTTAATTCTGCGTGTTTTCATTATTTAATCGAATTATTTTTATTACAGATTTTCTTTTGTGTATAATATTTCCAATTTTCTTTTGCAGATAATTCCCGATAAGCAATTTGTATTCTGACCGTTACTCAATATAATGCGATATTTGCAATGAATAGTTAATTACAGATTATTTGTGTTGCTATTCTAAAGAGTTGCTCGATGGCAAACGATGCTCCATCGTCCATCTTAATAAAGCCCATATGAAAAGGACGTAATCCTTTCCTAGTCAAAATTAAATTCATTATTTCTGCACCACCCTGTATTGAGTATGTAATTCCATATTAAAAACGGGTTCCATATAACCAACTTCTCTATACGATTTATGAGCTACATTACTATTTGAACCATAAAGCATTATTTTGGATTACAAAAAGTAATAAGCTAACATTTGCTAACAAGAGAAGTAACAAATAATGCAATTTTGAATAGAAAATTAATCGATTGTAAATTTGCTGCACTTTTGTGCTAGCTAGCGTATAACATACTCATACATCATAAACAATTTACGATTAAAGATTTCGCCGGATACACCAAGACAATTTCCCATTATATTCGCAACTCTGAATTCCCGCTTTTTGCCAATACCACAGACAATAAAACTCCCAGCGGCGGCTTAAAACTTTAATTTTTCAATTCCAAGCGTATTACTTAGCGAAAATATTCCCCGCATCAATGTTTCATACTTGCCGCATCTCTTATTTACGTACGTAGTGAAACTGGTTGGCGGCGTTCAAACGCCACACAGGTGTCTGCCGCCAATATCGTCAATAAAACAATGCGCTCGTCGGCGGGCAACGCAAACAATTTGCGTGTTTTTCCGCGCCCAAAAATAAATATAATATAAGCGCCCGACCACTTCTCGTTTCTGTGTTGCTCGCTCGTACTTGATGGAAAATTTAATGCACGCTTCACTGTTTCCAATGCGATCGTAAATAATTCATAATTATTTACATGTGAATCACATTTGGATGTGGAAATGTAGTAGCGCGCTTGTTTTTAGCCATTGTGGAATTTAATAATCTGAATTCCGCTGCTTTCACATCGAGCATGTGTATCCAGGTGCAACACAAACATTTATCATTCTTTATATGCTTTTATGAAATAGTTTAAAGTTGAACAGCGAGGAAACCATAAAGCATGCAACTTTTAATTTTCCTTTCCTTTGCCAATTCCGAGCAAGAGGAATTGAAAGATCCGTTTTTAAATTATGAATGTAATGCAATAATCTATCGATAAATAACTTTATGATGTTTAAACATTTATTAAATTAACTTATAAAATGAAAAGCGCCCGCTTTTTATCGTTTTACTTTTTCTAGAAAAATCATTATTTACATTAAATGTCAGGTTGAATTTATAGACAATTTATCAATTTGCCTTTGTTTGTAGACCTATTCCAATAAACGAGGATTGATATTAATAATTGAGAGTGGTTCATCTGGCTTGATTAAAATTAAAAATTGATTGCAACATCATCAGAAATTAAAAGTCTTTGTTTGGCGCGCTATGCTAGGCAACCCATTCCACACGCCTCAAATAAACAAATGAATACAAATTGAGGTTATGATTTTTTTTATCAATGTCGTGCATAATTTGTAATTTCAAAATGCTACTTACGACTGTAATCGGTGTTTGAACGTTTAATTTCTCACAAACTTTAATGGTAAGTTCTTCGAGCGATGAAGCTACCACACCTTTCCGAACCTGCCGGTCGGCGTTGGTGATTTTGAATGGGATGGTGGTCGAATTCTCGTTGCCATCTTCCATGTTTCGTGCATCAACACAACATTTAATTTTTAATTGATAATTATGCAATTGGTGGTGTGGAAATGGATTGTGTACGCTGAGCGGTCGCCGCCTACAGTATACGTCGGCTGACTAACACGCGAATTATATACATAGCGAGTGGTGTTGGAATACGCGCAGGCTTTTTGGCACTCCAGACGTACATTCTCTCCCAGCACATTCCCATTTTAGACCAGACAATATCGACCCGTCTTCTTTACTCTGGTAAAATGCACACACACATATACATTTCCAGTAGAATTGTCTCCGCTTTTCACTATATATCGCTAATGATCACCACTTGCATTTTGATAATTCGAAAATAACTCAATGCCATTACAATCACTCACTATAGTTGTTGCTTTTAAACGTTGCGAGGCAATTAATATTTCTAATTTCCACTCGATAAACTTTCAATTAAAGACGGATGCTTCCATCTAAATTATCTTCACCTCTACACTCCTAAAAATCGCCACAAAAAAAATATTAAAATATTATTATCAACATTTCTGTGCAATTATCTGCTTCGTTCGTTTTCATTCCAATACTCAGTAATAATTCGTATTTATTTTGTCTCTTTGTTTTAGGACGAACTTAATTGGAATTTTTATTTTTATGATGTCAGCAGTGAGTGATACTTACAAATGGAAATAATTTGAAAATTCTGCGTATAATATGATTATTATTTGAATTGCTCGGGACGATTACGTGGAAAATTGATGATTTTCAGCCTATCAAACTAAATACCTACTGGTAATCTGGGTAGAAAAATGTATCCATGAGTAAATTCATAATGTACAACAAAGCAGTTATTTTGTAAGTGGCCTCAATCTACAATTTCATCATTCGTATGTCAAAAAAGACAAAAAAATTTTTCTTGTTTATCTAGGCTGGAATAGCATATATTTAGTGTAGTTTGATGCAATTGAGTCTTGAGCTTCTTATAATATCAAATCAAATTGTTAATTTTAATTGTGACTCGGGTTTAAACATATTAATCGCTTAGTAATTATAACTACTTTTATTTGTTCTAAAATCAGTGCCGGATTAAAAAATAATAATAACGCGTATTTTCATAACTAAAATATGCACAATAACGAACAGCATATTATTGATGAACTTTTATTTTTCTGTTTTGTAAAAGTAAAACATTTCAAATTAAAAGCTATATTGGAATGGTATATAATTAACTTAAGATTTTGGAAGGAATTGGAACAAAAGTTCCAATATGCTCTACGGCTTGTTGATGGTTGTTATTCAAAGCTTTTTCTTTTTTGCGTTGTTTAAGGACAACTGGAATATATGAATAATACTCTTGTACAAATTGTAAGTGAGTGAAACACCAAACTAACATTTTTATTACATTTTACCTCTGCACTAATAAAATATTAATTTTCATATGAAATAAATAACTACTTAAACATTAAATTTTATTATTTCAATATTTATATTAAAAAAACTAAAATCGGACGGTTATTTTGCAACAGAGATACAGGGGTTTCAATTTTTTAACAATTCCAGCAGCTTTTTGAAATAAATGGATAATACCCTTATACCAATTGTTAGTGAGTAAAAAACTAAATAAAGATTTCTATTACATTTTACCTTTGCACTAATTAAATCTTAAATTGCTTTTATAAACAGAGGTAATATTATTATTTTAATAGTAATAGTGTCTTAGACTTACCTTAACATTTCTTGATATTATTGGAACGGAAATTCTTTAGTTTCTTAACTTTATTACATTTCCACCACCTTTTCTATAGATTAATCTTTTCACTCACTTCAATTTCAATTTCGTAAATATGGAATATTTCATAAACTTTTAAGTTTTTATGAAGACAGAAATTAAGAAAAATACCATTCAATGTATTTGTTGAATGAAATTAAACGGAAATAGTACACCTTTAGTATTAAAAATGGCCAGACCACTCTTTAAATTACCAGCCGTCCGAAGTCTATGAGAAGAAAAAACACACATTAATTATTCCTTTAAGACTAGGGCACATTTGCATTATTTATTTGATATTTTTAACTATATTGAAATGCACATTTTTCAATATTTTAATTGAAATTTAAGCGAACTTAGGTCACTGTCAAAATAGACGGTGCAATTGTAATGAATAGTGTGGTGAACCTTTCCAACCAACAATTTACGTAGTAAATCATCAAGATGAATTAGTCTAAAAAACAATACATATAATAAAATGATTCCGCTTTAATATGTTATCTACATATATATCTCATTTCAAACCGCATCTCATGTAATACAATCATGCTTATACATCAAACACAATTGTCTACTCTTCCACTACCTGTATACATTATATATTACAAATATGCATTTTATGCGTTGATAGTATACGATACCTTTAATCGATGCCGTTACACGCAACGTTCTAAGCGGTTGGCATTAAAAACCATTAAATTTAAACAGGCGCTTAATTCTCATAAATGCATCTGTAAGTGTCAGCGAGAGTAACAACAACGTTGTCGACCCGAGAAAATTTGCTAAGCCACTCAACGTCTTTACTGCGCTCAAAAATGACAGCTAATATACTGGCCACGTTTTGAGAAATAAATGGTTCTCATATTGTTTCGCATCCTTTTAGTAAAACTTATACACATTGAAAATTATTGCAGTTGCCG
>JARJDW010004862.1:0-20522 GCA_030264715.1 Adinopsis sp. GC000173
AAATGCAACCAATAAATATGTAAACAATATATTTATTATCATCGAAAACTGAAATGCATAATGCTAATTGAATTTTTCACACACCGATTTAATTAAACTCGTCATAATCGCATTATCGATTTTTCGAATGTAATGCCATTCGGCAAACAATTACCGTTGTTGCTCACTATTTGGCAAATATTTGTTTGTGCTGACGCGGCAGCGGTAGCCAGTTTGTTAACGTTTTTTTGTTATTTTCAATTTTTTTCTATTTTCCGCGCGCGCATTAAAAATGGGATATTATGTTCTAGAGCAGATTAATCTAGATCGGATTGATTGCGTTACATGCAACGGTAATTAGGCGATTACGTAAAACATGTTGTAAAATTATAACATTTTAATCTTGCTGAAAAAAAAAACGCGCACAGGAGAGAAGCGAAAAAAAAACGGTTGCTATAGCCTACTAAATTTCAATACGAAATGAGGATGTATTGTTTTTATTACATCCACACACACACACATACACACACACAAAAAACAATAAAAGATGCTTTACGTCCAATTTTACTTTTTCGCATCCCACCGTTCGAACATAATTAAATTGTAACCGAAGAAACATTGTGATTAAATTAATTTCGAATATTAAAATAGTGGTCGGCGTAGTATAGGTATATTCAAATTTCTCATTTGCCGTATATCCATCCATATTATTCATGAATTAATTTTATTGATACGCTGATTAACCGCCATGGCTGGTATATTAATAATTTTTATTATTATTAAATATGTATATGTATTCATCGCATTTTGCATTGATTAAATCGAATATTTCACATAAAAATACTTGGAATTTTTTAATATCACAATCATTATTTGAAATAATCTTTTCTTGTTTTTTTGTTCACCGAGTCGCGCTGAAAAAAATCGTCTACTTGCTGCTGCTGCCGCTCGCTGCTTTTATAGCTTAAATGTAATAAATTCGTTTTCATAATATCAAAGGCATTTTAATAAACTACTGCAACGCCCATTCTCTTCTTTAAATATTTAGTTTGCGCTGTTGTTGCAGAAACTTATTTTTAAGATAATTAAAATTATATTTACTTGGATAAATTGAGTAGGTGGCAATTTTTTGCGTTGTTCGATGAGGAAATTGTGTTAAAAAGCTGTTTACGTTTTCAACGATATTTACTTGTCATGTTATTTTTCTCATTGAAATCGCTAATTGTTGATAGGTAGTAAATATAATTCAATTTTTCATATAACAACAATAACATCGACACAAAAAAACCTGGTAGGTAAACAAGTTTGCAATTTTAATAAAGTACATAGTTGAATAAATGCAATATAAACACAGAGTAGTAGTAGTCTTCATAAAATAGCTGAAATATTTCGCATTTGTTTTGACGTCGAATGAAAAACGTAACCGTACTGATATAACAAGGATGAATATCCACGTGTGTGTTCCGTCTTCATTTCATTTCATCGCGGATGTTTATCTATCTATTATATATGTGTTTATAGGTGTTGCGGCAAACAACGCTCCCGATCGTTCCGACAAGGCATCAGACGTTTCAAAGGCAGCTGTCGCATCGGCTCGAAATGCCGCACACGATACAATTCAGCATATGCAGTTTGGAGCACAAAAGCGAATCGAGTCTCGTCGGGCTGATCAAGGTATTTAGTTAGATAGCAATTTGTCAATCAATCGGCAAACATCACAAAATTGCATTGTCTTGCAGCCTGAGCTGTACAAGAAGGACTTGGTGCGGCAATCGTCGGCGGATTCGGGCGGGCCCGAGATGGAATTTTGCGGCATCCTTCATTTCTCGCTGCGCTATGACAAGGAGGTGGACGGGCTCGTCGTAAAGGTAAGTGGGGTAATGTAAGAAGCGCGATCCGCATACCGTTGGGATTTCTCGCACAAACTAAACGAAGTTTGTTCGGTTTTAATTAAGCTACATGAATCTATCATTCGATCCCGAAACTTGAACTTGCACCGCCTCGGCAATGGAATTAAAGCGAATTTTGATGCTCGGCAGGTTTTCGAGGCGCGCGATCTGCCGATCAAGGACGTGAGCGGCAGCAGCGATCCCTACATCAAAATCTATCTGCTGCCCGATCGCAAGAAGAAGTTCCAGACGAAGGTGCATCGAAAGAATTTGAATCCGGTCTTTAACGAAACGTTCATATTTAGGTAACTATCAAAATTGTACTTTATTTCTCGATTTACACTGTTTGATCCATTGAAAAATTGAATAATATATGAAATTACATCAGCTTAGGAGTCCAAAAACAACAGATTTTAATTTATCTAAAATTTCTAAATTTTTGTTCCTAAACTCTACTAATTATATAGTTTAACTAAATGCTAAACATTCTAAATTTTGAAAAAGAAAGATAATAAAAACATAAATGGGAATCGTTTTTTTTTTTAAATTACGCTGGTAATATTTGGATTGAGGAAAGACAGGATCCTAGGGATGTTTTTTCCCCAATTCAAATAACTTCAAAAATACCATTATCAACACTAATATCTGTCAATATCAATATTAGTTATACAATTTGGTCAATATTATTAAACAATTATTAATAGGAAATTAGTTACTAGTGTATTCAAAATTCCAAGAAGCACGTTCTATTTCCCTACGCTTGATTATGAAATTTTCTACGAATTGGAAGTGCAATTAACATTTTACATTTACGTTAATAAAATATTTATATTTAACGTTTACGTTGTATTGTTGTAGATTTTAATAAAATTATAAGAAATCTGAATTCTAGGTATATTTGTTTTAAATATTAATTTATCTAAATTTGTCTTCAAATTGTGATTGGGGAAAGGCATAATATTCTAGAAATTTAACTTTAATTGACTGCCTTTACCAATCCAAATAATACCAATCATAATAAATTTAGAAAATAGGATTGTCAACGGATTGCATATGAATGTTATTAAACAATATGAAATAAACAAAATCTGATTATATATTCAAAATTCGAAGAAACACATTTTAATCCACAACGCTTGTGTATGAAATTTTCTACGAATTACAAAGGTAAAATTGTATTTTTGTAAAAAAACTGAACTCTATTCCTGTTTGGTGTCTGTTTACGACATATCAAATTTTAATTTAATTATTTTTATCTTTAAATTAATTAGAGTGTAGTTTTGTCAACATTTTTCAATGTAGATTTGATTAAAACAAAAGACCAAACCGTGTAAATCGAGAAATGATTATATTCCATCTACGGCCATCGCAGTTTCACGATTGTGCCGTGCGATAAATAAAATGCGAAAGATAACACTGTATTATTTATCATTTTCAGCGTGTCATATGAGGAATTGCGCATCCGTTACATACAATTTTCCGTCTACGACTTTGACCGATTTTCTCGACATGATTTAATAGGACACGTTGTCCTAAAGGGCTTGTTAGAGAATACCGATCTTCAACAGGAAATGGAATACACAATGAATATTTTATGTCCGCCACAGGTAAATATAACAACAAACGCATACCTTTGTTTCCACTCATTGTTATATAATAATATAGAAAATTATATCATGTGACATTTTGGGCGCGCACGAGCTTTGCTAATTCGGAATTCGAGTTCTTGCTGTAAGCTCGCCGATTCGACATTGATATTGTTGCGAGACATTACAATTAATCAAAAAAATTCATTATTCAAAATAGTATTTGTTTCCGCCTATTGTCGTTTTGCTAATTCGGAATACGAGTTGCTACTTCAAGCTCGCCGATCCGACATTGATATTGTTACGACTAGGAGTTGAAGGAGAATCGATTGCAAACGTGCAAATTAAATTACAATTAATCAAAAAAATGGTATTTGTTTCCACCCATTGTTGTAATTATATCATGCGACATTTTTGACGCGCGCGTGTCTCGCTAATTCGGAAAACAAGTTGATGATGTATAAACTCACCGATCCGATATTGATATTGTTGCGATTGGGGGATTTAAGGAGAATCGATTGCAAACGTTCAAATCAAATTACAATTAATCAACAAAAAAGCATCCGAAATGGTATTTGTTTCCACTCATTATCGTAATTATATCAAGTGACATTTAGAACACGCGCGTGTCTCGCTAATTCGGAAAATAAATTGTTGCTGTATGAACTCACTGATCCGACATTGATATTATTACGACTGGCAGTTGAAAGAGAATCGATTGCGAACGTTCAAATTAAATCACAATTATTAAAAAAAATTAATTATTTTCCGAAATGTTTCCAACCATTCTCGTAATATTATTCGCTAATTCGGAAAACAAGTGTTGTTGCTGTAAGCTCGCCGATCCGACATTGATATTGTTGCGACTGGGGGGATTCAAGGAGAATCGATTGCAAACGTTCAAATCAAATTACAATTAATCAACGAAAAAAAAAAAATCTTCATGCGAAATGGTATTTAAAAGATTATTTTGTAAATTTCCATCCGCCACTATTGAATTCCAACTACAAATTTAATTTAAATAATCTCCCAAAATATTTATGCAACAATCGCATAATAGTTGGTTAATAAGCGGCTTATTTAATAATCATAAAAACGATGTTTATTGCTTCTGGGAATGTGTTTGCATACACGCGTATTATGCCTCTCATTTTTTTTGTTAATTTAATCGCAAAAGTTTTAAATGGAAATTAATTTTAATTAAATACTGTATACTACAGCCATTTAGTTGAATGTCATATGTGTGTGGCGGTTGACTGCTGCATACACAAAGACGACGATTTTTATACAAATATATTGAATTCAATTTTCAATTTCGCATCGCTAAGAAGTAAAATACTTTCAATTAAGTGACAGTGCCATTAAAAATTTTAGCGTAGTGTATATGCAGCATGTAGATGAAATTTATTAACCGCACGCTGTCCCCTCTCGCATGCAATATTTAATGATAAGGCTGCATACAGATGCGGCTGCTTAAATGGCAACAATACCGAGACACGAACAAAGCGACATCCACACTTGAATCATTCTATAGTGGATACAGTATACCCGACGACTCTGGAAAGCATTTTTCCGTCGCAGCGCGTATCAAATTAAATGTAATTAAAACGGAATAAAAGTATGAAAATAAAACAATTTTCTAGTGGAAAATGATGCTTAACATGGCTCCCTGCGGAGGGATTTACTCGACAAAATAATAACTCCTTGGAGTGATTTTATCAATAAATTAAATTTATATTTTTCTTTGCTTCTCTCGCGCGCGCTGTGTGTTGAAACAGCATTACGACGGCTAAAAAACTATTAACGATGCTCAAACACTCGTTAAATTTATCTAAAAAAACACATATTTTTTTGTCTTGGATATTAATTTGGTTGCGCGCTAAAATTGTGTTGTTTTAACAAATAGGCAAATGCTTTGATCTTTTTCATGTAGAATTACATTAAGTCTGATCTTAACAACAACTTATCAGTTTAAAATAGCAAAGTGCGGGAAAGCCTATATGTCAAAAAGGCAATATTAAATTAAAAATATAAAACTGAATATGCAAATGCATTGTTAGATTTGCAAGAGGAAAAATTAAGCAAAATTATGAAATTTTTATGCAAGAATAGCTCGTGACATGCAAGCCCTCTAAAATTTAGCACATATTTTTGTTATTACTTAAATTCCAAGTTTCATGCATATCTAGAACATATTTGCTTCGATTTGTGTGGAGTCTCTATTGAAAACTGTAAGATAGTCATCTTGAGAATGTAGGTAGAGCGAATGTAGATTTGACAAAAGCTGATTGGACAATGATGAACATTTGTGAAAATTTTTATTATTATTTTTAGCGATTTATATTAAAAACTTGCACTAAATTGTTTAAAAAATATTTATTTTTATTTTCAAGTAGATAATTTTCAGTTTTTGTATGAAAAAAGTTTAAAGAATTTCAAAAAGAGGGAACAAACACATCAAAAATAGAATATTAAATATATACCCAATTTAAAAGATACTATTTTATCACGAATATTAAAGCTGACACAATCAAAATTACAAAATTATAAAAAAACACAATCAATATGTTGAAAGACAACAGAAACACTGTATGACCTAAAATACCTAACTTTGTATGAAATGATTTTATAAATATTTAAAATGAATGAGGATTTTGAATTATAAAATTTATTGTATTACAGCTAAAACATATCATAGTCGGATAGTTAAAAAACGTTATTTTTTCAATTAGTGCATTCATTATGAAGTACAAAGTATGAATGCAGAACTGAATTGTGCAAAGAGAGTAAAAATTTCAATTTTTATGGAAATCTGAAATGCCAAAAATAGTAAAAATATATACAATTTCGGAAATCCTACATTAAATGACAATTATGAATTCAAAAATGAATTGAATAGCTTGAAAAATAAAATTATTAATTTTTTTGTATAGCGGATAGTTTGAAAAACGTATTTTTTTCAATTCGTGCATTAATTATGAATCTCCCAGCAGCGTAAAAGAAGCGGGAGCAGCAGCATCGGCGCAAAGTATATGCATGCGGAACTGACACTGAAATCTCGCTCTAATCTAATTATGCGAAAATTTTGATAGGACTGAGTTAACTTGTTCACGTCGGATGACATATAAAATACATTAAATTAATATAATAGATGAATTTCAAAATACAATAAAATTTATGTTGCATTTGAAATTATATATAGTATTGGTAGATACGTATCAGAGTTTCGCTAAAAACATACAAGTATCATCATCACTCCATTGTATTGAGTAACTCATTCGCTCCATAAAGAATTCATCATCAGCGTACTTTCATTGTATCTAAATTTAAAACAATTGTGTGCTTCTGAGTAATAAAAATAGAATATTGTTTCAATAATTGAAATAAAAATACATACTCGGTAGTATATAAATAAATAAAAAAACGTGAAAAAAATATCATACAATAATAGTGCGCGCGCTTTTGCAATGTGTATCGACACACAACAATGCAAGGAAAATTCTATTTCTGACGTAAATGGATGTATAAATTTTGATATTCCCATCATCGGTAGCTAAACCTCATTCAATCAAAAATTTCACGCATTTCACCGCAGCAGCAACATAAAATCCATTTTTTTTTTGACACACACACGTACATATTCTTTTGTTTATATGTAAATATTTATTGGCATACGGCTGTCATTCGCGAGATAAATAAAACAAAATCACTTTACATATATAGATATGTCAATATAGTTTTTTATATAAATTAAATATTGAATGTATGAGAGAGGAAAATATTTTCCATGCGAACGGTAAGAATGCAACGGCGGGGTAATAAAGTACTTTATAGGTCTGGCAAATGACGTCGACGGCGGTGGAAAAATGGTTTTAAATTGATCTCGTACATACAGCATATATATACAGTCCTGCCACCTTCCTTCCGGGAACCTTGGCCCATATTTGAGCTTAAAATAGGTCGTCTGGGTAATCCCAACCTTGAACTGCGTATGCTCTACGTTTATATTTACAACAAACATAATAAAAAAGAATCGAGCGCGCAGCCCTTCTAATTATATAGAATAAAATAAAGCAAAAACTTTTATTACATTATGAGATTTTTTATGCCCCCTAGCCTATAAACTGTCGAGCTTGCTTTGCACTCAATCACAAAGTCGCGATATAAAAATATTGCATATAGTATATCCATACCAAATGATTTATCAATCTAGGTATTTTTTCTATTTACCTCACAATTTTATATTTCAATAGTCGTAGCTATAAACTATCGTGCATTCTTTACAGTCCATCGGAAATCACGTTATAATAAAAATACTGCAGTATAACTATAAAGTTATTTATAAATTACTTAATTTTCAATGAAAATGATCAATTTGTTTTATCGGATTCTAGTTTTTTTTCTATTTATCACCTAATTATATCTTTTAATCATCAATAACAACATCGTTTATCCATAAAAGTCGATTTTCAATGATAAAAAAATTTAAACAGCAAAGTGATTTTAAGTTTTCATGATTATTCTGAGCAAATTTTCGGAATATTGACTTTAAAAAATATTATTAAAATCTAATGCAACTACTAATTAGGTAAATTAAGCAAAAACTGTAATTGCACTATAAACTGTCGAGCTTTCCTAATCAGAAATTACGAGGCAATAAAAATATTGCAGTATATTAATAAATCTCCAGATTTCGAACGAAAATAATTATCAATATCTTTTATATATACATTAGTTTTTCCAATTTGTCCCATAATTGAATATTTTAATCATCAATAATAACATTGTTTATCATTAAAAGGCGACTTACAGCAACAAATTGTAATCAGCACAGTGATATCACGATGACTAAAAATATTACATTAGATATACAAATTTATTTAGAAATTACTTGATTTTGAACTAAAAAGATTGTCAATCTCTTTTGTATGTCCCTTTTTACCCCAATTCTATCTTTCAGTCACCAATAGCAACATTTCTTATCATTAAAAAGCGACTTACAGCAATAAATTAAATCCAACAAAGCTATTTTTTAATTTTAAGATTGTTCAGTGCAAAATTTCAAATAATCAACCGTAAAATCTTAAAAAAACACTAATTATGGAAATAAAGCAAAAACTATAATTATTTTATAAAAAATTTTATGCGTTATAGCTTCCAGCACTCTAACTTTCTTTGCAGTCAATTACAAACCGCCATAAAATTAAAAAAGTCGCAATAAACCTACAAAGTCATTGATTACCTGTGGTTTTACAACGAAAATGATTGTCAATCTCTCTATATCGTGTTTCTAGTTTTTTGTGTTTCAACTTCCATATTTCAATCATCAATAATAACATTGTTTGCCGTTCAAAGGCGACTTGCAAAAATAAATCTAAAAAAATATTCTTTTAAATACCACACTAATGATATATAAAGAAAGTGAAAAATTTTAATGAAACTATGAGATTTTTATACGTCGTGCTGCAAGTAAGCTGTTGAGTCAATCAGAAACCACGATCACATAAAAAAGAAGACGAAAAAAAGAAACAAGTCGTAAAGTGTAAAATTAAATAAATCAAGTATTGCACGTTTCCGCAAGTTTTGTGCGGAAACGTGGATAATGTAATTTATTTAACTTATATTTCGATTTTTCACAAAGTTTTCATTCTTCACCTGGCTTTGGTGCGCGCCGTCGACCAAGTAAAAAAGCTCTGCTTACTATTTTTAGGATAAAGTGGATTTGGGCGAGTTAATGCTCTCCCTGTGCTATCTACCAACCGCCGGACGGCTTACCGTCACCATTATCAAAGGACGAAATTTGAAAGCGATGGATATTACCGGCAAGTCAGGTAACGCATCACTTCAGCTAATTGAAAAATATGAACCTTGTTGCATTGTGCGCACAATGGAACGTTTAAAACAGCAAACAACAAATGAAGCAAACGCGTTTTTTATTTTTCTTCCTCCTCCTTCTGCTTTATATTATTATTTTATCTTCTTCCTTGAATTTAATAAAATCTCGTCGTGCACGCTTCGGCCATGGCACAAACTAACATTTTTGTTTGCTGTTGCTGTATATACGAAAATATTGTGCTTGTACGTAAAATTTATGATTTTTCGTAAAACTAATTTGAGGGGATCGACCGAGAAAAAGTTGCAATTTTGAGGCGGTCGAACAACTACTTCCGCCCTCAGCAAACTTGCTAATTAATTAATAAAAGATTAACTTGTATAGAGCCAAAGTTAAATGACCGAAAAAAACACACCAGCAGGCCGCACAATTTCGTTCAAATTCATTAATTACGGTTATTTTTGTTGAGTGGCTAATAAACATCACAATCAACATGCTTTATGTCATCATCAGCACAAGTCGAAAAAAAAATTTTCACAACCAACACATACCGACTTATCTGTGGACGATATCTCTATCCAAGACATGGAACAGGCTCTATATTTCATAAAATTTTTCCATGATTTTCGGCATTTGCAATTATCTATAGACGATAACTTTTCCTAACACGCAAAACAGCCACCGTATCTTGTATTCCAATCTAGATGCTCAATTATTTACCTAAAACAATACTTAGATTAGAAAAAAGTTTGAAAACAATTCATTAATTAATTAATTTAGCAACGTTTAGTACCTTCACAATACTTAAACAGTCAAATTGTGATAAATTTTTCTTTTCCTGGCAAATTAACAATCAATACATTTAAAAGCTTTTAACAAAATTGTATGAAAAACGCAAATCTTTTTAACTTCAATGCGAAACTTGATGGAAAGTGTAAAGGATCTAAGAGAAATGCAACAAAACTGCAATAACTTTCATATAAAGAAAAATCCAAACAAAATTTAATGTTTGCGAAACGTGAAATTAATTAATTAACTATTAAAGTGTACAGTAAAAATTGCTAAAAACGTTTATATTAATATTTTAATTTAACTAAAACTAAATGAAATTACTTTATTTAAATGGAATTTGACAAAGTTTGCGTCGTCGCACCCAGCAAACATTCTTAACATTATTTACAATTTGTTCATTCTTTCGCCGCGGCGTTATTGATTCAGATATAAAATATGAAAAATGCAACAACGTTTTACAATACTTTACCGATGACGACGTTATAGAGAGAGAAAAAAAGAATGTTTATTAAATTCGAAAACAATATCATTCATGAAATTTTTATCGCGCTTTTAAATTAAATTGTGTCGTCGTTGCGTTTTAGTGACTCGGTAGCAGTTTCTTTTCCTTTTTTTTTCATCACAATGTAGGTATAGTAGTGGCAGGGTAGAAGAAGCAACTCCATAGCGGAGTGTGACAATAAAGCAAAAATCGTAAAAAGTTTTATTAACTTCGTAGTTGCCGGATTTATTATAATAATATATAATTATGCGAAAGATGAGAATAAAAAAGCCGGGCGCCCGGATTCTAATGTAAGCGGATTAAAATTCATAACGACATTCGTTAAGAGCGTTGTAGATGTGCAATCGAAATAATTTCCACTCCTCAACTTTTCGGCGCGCTGATGATGATGATAATTCCTGAATGTGATCTTTGTTATATGTTAGAATTACAAAAATAACAAAATTATTACTTCGTTTGTCTACTGAGAGTTACTACAGATTACCAGATTACACAATTTAATCAATTATGCTCGATGTGGTTTAACATGCTTTATGAATCAAAGTCTACAATAGTACCAAGCGTGTTGAACTTGTTTACACTACTTTTTAAATTTTGACAAATATGGTTTTTTACCCCTTGGTACAGGCATTTAAAATTGTCCCAAATTTAAATGTATTAAATGTGGAGTATCTAAACTCAATCCAATCGATTCAGCACCAATTATCACAATACAACATTGACAAACTAATTGAGGCAGTTAGGAAAGCAGGGATACAAATTGGGAAACTCCGAATGTTTTTTGTCATTTCAACTAACTATGAAATCTGTATTATTGCATAAGGGGTGTATCTAAAATGGGTTAGTCATTCTTTGGTTTATTTTCTATAGCAACTATTTTGGGACAAACCGAAATGTGAAATATACTATCGATTATTGGGTCAGAGGAAGTGGTTATTAGTGAATTTTAACAAATTGTGTCAAACTCTATAGGTTCATTCCCAATCGCAATTTGAACTAATTCAGGATTAGTTCACTTCCGAATCGAACTTGTACGTAAAAAGCGAATTGGTGTAAGTATTATTTCGTAACTGCGTAATTTGGAATGGTCACAGTGATAGCAATGAATTAGCACTTGAAGAATTATGATATCTATATTACGCTATGTCAAAAAATGAAAGCCATATGACAGCAGTTCGAAAATAATACTTGCATTCGAAAAGGGACGGCTTTTTAATGAGTTGATAATTGGAACAAAAATTCCAAATCAGTTCATTGAATTAGGTTATGTTCGTAGCCAGCTAATCAAATATTAATAACAATAGTACTACTTTCGGTGTTTGATTTAAAAAAGAATCTGGCATGTATTTAGTGCAAATTAAAAATCCTACCTTTTATTGCAGTGCAAAATAAACAATCTTACGGATTCACCCCACAATGTATTGATAATTAACTGATCGTGTCACATACTTATAGTTGTCGCGCACGTATGACTCATCACTTTACGTAGTTCATAAAGTAAACAACTTATTGCACATGCGCATATCAACCCCTGATATTTAGTGAACAAACAAATATATGGCTCATCCATTAAATTATAATTCACACTTGCGCATATTTCAAGCAATAATTATAAGTACGTGAGGCAATCAGTTAATTAATAGCTTTATATCAACAGGATAAATTTGATTAATTTCTGACAGTTGGCGATTTTATAATCTGAATACCAATCTTCACTGACAATGATCATCACTCCACTAGTTAATAACTAGTCAGAAATATCTTAATACAACTAATTGACGTCGCAGATCGCATGATGAGACGATTTTCGCTGATTTACATACATACTGACTTCTGACTGATAATTAGCCAGAATTATCCTATTGATGCAAAGCTATTAATTCACTGCGGGATGATCTCATCATTATGAAATGATTTTATGACACACAGAATATGCAATAGCCCGCTTCTTAACTATAGCATAACCCAGTGGTCATCAACTGTGTTCCGCGAACATCAGAGTCCCACAAAACTATTTCAAGCTGTTCGGCGAGTCAAAACAATAATAAAATCCGCGAAAAAAGAATTCCAATTAGAGATGAAATGAATGTATAATATGAAATGGAGTACAAAGCAGCAAAATTTTGTAATTTTTCGCAAAAAAGTAATTCTCTATACACTTTTCTATGAATTAAACGGGGTTCCCTGAAAATACATACCTTATAACTTGAAAGGTTCCGCAAGTCAATAAAACCGCACTGCCATAACGTATCCCTATCTTTTGCGTGCTATTTCTCCCTTCGTTAACTTTGATCATGTTCTTGAAGAATGCATCCAAATGTTGTATAATGTATAAATTGCCATATCCTTAAAAAATAAATACGATTATAAAGGGGCGAATGCAAATGCTGAAAAGTTAAAACACACTGTTTTAAAATAAATGTGGGTGATGACATTTTTAAATAAATATATTTTGAATTATTAAATATGTTGTATTGTTGCATTTTCCCTATTTTATGTGAATCAATATAATGCAATAATAACAGAATGTATTTGGTATATAAATTGTAAATCATTTTAAGCATGTTTGCAGAATGAAACAAAGTAAACTTAGTCAAATTAGATCGTCTTAATTATCCAAATTGATTAATTTAATTTAGTTTTTAGTTAAATTAAAATTGATGAAAATCCTACAAAAATTTAATAATAAAATAAAAAGCAGCAAAAAGAAAGAGTGTAGGTAATTGAAAATGCGTGTCGCTGACATTACAGCCACATTTTTTAATTAATTTTGCTGCTCTCGCAGCGACAAGACGACGAAGACGACGCGGCAGAAGCAGCAGCAATATCTTGTTACTAAATAATATTGTTTTGACATTTTCAGATCCGTACGTAAAAGTGTATCTATTATGTCAAGGTAAGCGCATAAAGAAGAAGAAAACTTCTGTGAAAAAGAACACATTATGTCCGGTGTATAATGAGGCGCTGGTATTTGATGTGCCATCGGAAAATATCGAAGACGTATGTTTGATAATAAAGGTGGTGGATTACGATAGGTTTGTTATCTCGTCATCGTTATGTGCTACAATATACTATGATGTTGTTATTGTGTTTTGACAGAATTGGCGCAAACGAATTGATGGGCTGCACGGCGATAGGTTCTAATTTTATCGGCGTAGGAAAAGATCATTGGCTCGAAATGTTGGATAATCCAAGAAAACCTGTTGCTCAATGGTATACACTAACCGAATCAATTCCCGGACATATTCCAGAAGGATTCTCCGAGACGTTACCAATCAGTCTCAGCTGTTTGCACAGCAGGTAAATTGTCAGGTGATCAATCAATTTCAATCAAACAATTACCCTTTTGATTAATGTCATATAGGTGAACTTCCATCTAGGTGGGCGAATTGTCACGAAACTTATAAACAAAAGCAAAAAAACTAAATAAGCAAATTGATTGTTGATATATTTTCCTAATAAAATTGGAGATTGCGCTGGCCGTGTCTTGTCAAAGAGGCGAAGAAATGGTACATAACAAATTAAATGCAAAATAAAAAACAAATTTATTATTATTATTATTATTATATGTGGCAAAACAATACTCGACAAATATTGTCAATTATCAGCCAAAAATTGATATCATTTATGTGTTGTATTGAAAGCAAGCATAAAACATAAAACAGAAAAAAAGTTAATTTGATTAAATATGATTAATCTCGTTTTTTTAATCAGCGCGTAAAGCTCAAAAAGTCTGTGGTATTTACAATACAAAAAAATTGCTTCATATGTGTATGTGTAAGAATTAACAAAAAAAAATCCAATACATTGTTTGTTGATTTGACACCTATGTATGATAAAGGCTAATTAGATTATATAATAAAAAAAAACGGAATGTGACAGAGTTGGTGCGAAAAGGCTGGCGATAATTGAATTCTCTCTCATATTTACTTAATTAACCCTTAGCGAAAGAACACAAAATCTGCGCTTAAGCAAACTCACACATAATTTTAATGTTGTATATTTATACATTACATACTTGTATAATAATCAATGGCTCAATTGATGTTTGAATTCATCAATTTACACTTCTAACTAACGATATAATGCAAGAATATACAATGTAAACTTAATAATGAATGAAAACGTCTATGCATTAAGTATTTTTGCAAATAGTTAACGGTATGCTAATTTAAAGTAGCAGTTTACTGTTAGCCTAATCGAATTATCGATTCAATATTCAATCAGTCATTTTTGTAATGTGCAAGAGACGATATAAATAAATTATGGGCCGTTAAAATACATAATATAATGCCATTAAGTAGCTGGATTTTACGCAAAAGAGTCTATTAAAAGAGTCTCGGCCAGTTCATTGAAAAACGCGTTAAGAAGATTGCGCTATGTAAGTTATTCATATAAATGACCTGATTTCACAGTTTTACAACGAAATATGGTTGCAAACAAATTGTCAAGCTCTATTATTATTATTATTATTATTATTATTATGTTTTTTCTGTATAGCATTTTCTGCTTGTCTCACAAATGTCTTTCAATCAGCAATATATACAGGCAATGCTTGTTGCCGTTAAAAGGCGACTTAACGTATAGGAAATACTGTGCCCAATCTAGTAAATTCTTAACAAAAGCAGGACGATTTTTAGTGTTCTAGATTGTTAGGAATTCTGATTGTAAAAATGGTATTATACATGATGGAAGGCAGTTTTCATATATCACACATTGCCTTTGGATAAATTTACTATTCCTAAAAGTTTTCTAAAACACAATGAAAGTATACTCAGTTCTACTTGTCTCACAAATATCTCCCAATCATCAATAACATACAATTGTTGCCATTAATAGGCGACTTAACGTGGCAAATTCTATGTTCTTTTCAAGTAGAATTTGGATAATCTGACTATTCCTAAAAATTTTCTAAAACACTACGAACGAATATCTAGTCTATTGCTGGTCTCACAAATGTCTCCCAATCATCAATTGCTGTTAAAAGGCGACTTAACGTAGCAAATTCTGTGCTTAATCTACGAAATTATTAACACACACGACGATTTTTAATTTTCTAGACTGTTCCGAATAAGAATCAATCGTAAAGAATGTTTTATAGATGATGATGGAAGGCAGTCCTCATATTTCACACATTGCCTTGACATTAATTGTGATGCAAGTAGTCTTTTGTTGTATTATTCAAGTTACGTTTGAATAATCTGACTACATATTCCTAAACATTTTCTAAAATTTAATGAAAGAATATCTATCTACTCCACTGCTTGTCTCACAAATGTTTCCCAATCATCAATTTCTGTTAAACGACGACTTAACGAATCAAATTCTATATAGTTTTCTAGATTGTTCGGAATGCAGAATTGCTATGAATCGATCATAAAAAATGTTTTATAGATGATAAGAGAAGGCAGTTTTCATATTTCACGCATTGCCTTGACATTAATTGTGGTGCAAGTAGCTAACAAAGGTAAAGATCCAACATTTTTTGCAATTATTCAAGTAACATTTTGATATTCCTAAAAAATCACAAAAGATTATTATTCAGTGAGTCATGTAAACATAAACATCAATAAATTTGATATTTATTGACGATAGTTTGCAATACAACATGTGCAAAAATAACAAACAGACTAGTTCGACAGCGTCCATCTATTGATGAGGGTTAATTAATCTGCCACAATCAACAAAAACATGGCCAGACGTTCGTTTGCTGAAAAGCATACAATATGTACTATTTTTGCGTTTGAATGAGAGAAAATTAACAAAAAAATCGAGCTGATTAAATATTTGAAACGTTGAACGTACTATATGTGCATAGACGTTGTTTTTTATTCCTATTCCAACCTGCGCCTAAAACAATGTATACACACATAAACCTCTTATAATAAAGACAAAAAAATGTAACTTTAATAAATAATGACTATTAACTAATTAATAAAAATTGCTACAATTAATCTATATTTATTGCTAATTGTTGTAGGAATATTATTGATTCATAAAACTAAATAAATATATGTGATATATATAATTTAATGCTTTCGTTCAATTCATTTTATACATACAAAATAAATAACATTGTATTGTAATTTAAATTAAAAAATAGCATATAATATTTGTAAAGCTTTAATACCGTAAATTAACTTTTTTTCTGTTTTTTTTTAGTTACTGAATTCATGTAATAGTTATAAATTCAATGTGGATTTGCAACAAATTTATTGTCTGAATAATAATAATACTCACATGCTCATTCCAGTCCAAACAAATAATTAAAAAGCTTGATTTACGTGATTGGATCATCATCTCGCAATTGATTTGTTGAAAACTCACTGGTAAAGTTTATTTTTGTCACTGATAACGAAAATATATTTATACATGTATTCTTATATGTAAATACATAATTGTTATACATTAATAGGTGTGAGGTTATTATTTATAAACAATTGGTGATTTTTAAGTGTCACAAAAATATCGATTCATGCGCCATCTCGTACGTAGTAACTAAACCTTCAACTAAATCGTAAAGAAATTCTTTCATTGGTAGATAAATCTATAATTATTTAATAATTATTTAATATTTACATTCCAAACTAAATAATTCTTAAGCTCATAAGTCATTTTGCATAGAAATTTAATAGTTTAATAGAATTTAACAAAAACATAACTTTGAGGTTATATTTTCAAACAATCAACAATCATGTGTGGTCGACTTGGTTGGTAAGTAATTATTAACAATATTATTGATACAAATAAATAACTACCCTCAATTTTTAGTACTCTATGCCCTGACGATATCGTTAAGTCATGTCAGTATTATAACAACGTCAAGAAATTGGAGGAGCCAACATGGATTGATGGTTTCTACGACTACAAGCCGATGTTTAATGCACCACCAACATCCACCGTTGCAGTCCTATCACACCGTACGAATTTCCTGGAACAGAATCCCATCGAGAGCGAGTATTGCATAATTCCAATGCGATGGGGAATGCTTCCAACTTATGTATAAAGTTACCATATAGTTTACGCTTGATTAAACCCAATAACTTTCAGAAAACTGATAAAGTTGGAAACTTCCACACACATAACGCACGAGTCGAGACGCTGGCAACTTCGGCATTGTATAAACCTTGCATCAGTACTGGGAAGCGATGTGCTGTTCTTGCAACTGGTTACTATGAGTGGCAGACAACTAAAGGAGAAAACAATAAACAACCCTATTTCATACATCAGGAAGTAAGCCAAGTTATTTATTATTGTAACTAATAGTAATATGTATTATTATTTCAAGCCGTACGAGGATGATGATAAAAATAAAAATCACTTAATCAAGTTGGCTGGTTTATACAATATCATACATTCCGATGATGTACGTAGTTTCTTATTCAATTGCACAATGCAATTAATTATTTATAAATTTTAGGGTGTTAAACATACATGCACCATTCTCACTAAGGAATCAGACAAATCATTATCTTGGATGCATCATCGTATGCCCATCGTATTGAACACCGACGAAGACATCGATTTATGGTTGAATTTCAACAAATTCAAAGCTGATGAAGCGTTGAAATTGGTTGATAAAACAATCGACGACAAAAAATTTGAATTAAAATACTATCCGGTCGATAAAAGCGTCAATAATAGTTCATTTAACGATAAGAAATGTATGGAAAGAGCATCTGCCAAGTAAATAAATCAAACGGTTTGTGTATTTATCATCAAAGTAATAATGTTCAATCAATTTTCAGGCGCAAAAGTACAAACACATTGGATAACTGGCTCAAGAAAGCGAAGAAATAAGCATAAAGGGATTTAATTAGATTATTTTTGTTAAAAATTACATGTTTATGAAATAAATATTTTCTTAGTTAATGTAGGCAACCAGTGTAACGCAGCTGCACGGCTTTATTTTTTGTGTAGTGGTAGTCGTATAATTTGACATGAAATTATCTTCACGTCCCACCTAGTTCGAGTGGCTCGAGCACAAAGCTATACCATTTCCTCATTTTCTTTATATTCTTGTGCTGTAAGGTATAATTTAGGTTAAAACAGGTTTTAGTGGGGAGCTTGTTGACTCGAAGCCATTCGAACATTGTTGTAGACTTGTTAGTTCAAGTGACGCAGTTAAAGTTTGTAGTGTGTTATTGTTATATCTTTGTTTAAACAAAAAAAAAATCATTTATAAGATATATTTATATATATTTTATTGTTTACGGTTTGCAAATGCATTAGCGAGAAATAAGTGCTTTTCGAGTGCCTTGTAATGAAGTGAATTTTGTGCTTCCATCACCATCAAAATAATCCAAATGTTTGTTGTTACTTTATAAGAAGTATTGTTCTTTTACCACATACAGTTCGGCTTCTACGTGTACTTATATATTTTGGACTGACTGTTGAGCTAATAAATAGCATCGAAAACGGAGAGAAAAAGGCATTAAGCTGACGTTATTTTGCGTGCCTCGTCAAAAACGATCATCTCAGAGCGATAGTGTGAGTTTTTTTTTTCATTAATTATCATCTTAAATTGTCAGTATGCTTTAAATTCACTGCCTGCTAACTGCTTCTCCCCATCCTCCTTTTTTTTGAGACATTTAAGGTTAGGAATGTAACGTTTTAATGAAGATTAACTCTTAATTGGTATCTAGGATGCTGGTAGACTTAACATTGATTCAATTTTATTTTGTTTTCATTTATAATAAGCGTTTATTTACATTTTTATTATTATGTGAGTATTGGCCGTGATCTCGTGATGTAAGACTACCAACTGGTCTTACTTTATAAACGGAAACATACATACAACACAATATGAAGGACGATTTTTTAACGATCCTCATTTGCAATACAATGCAGGAATTTTATATAAGCTAATTTAATTTGATTGTTTATACGTACGTTTGCAAACGAAGCACCTCAAGTTTCTTTTTGAGGTTATGTCGTATTATTATTAGTAGGAAGCCAATTAAACTACCACCATGAGCAATTTTTCATAAAAATTAATTAACCTACAAATTGGCGTATGTCAATTGCGCACTATAACCTACAAATTAGCCCGACATGTATCATTAAAAAACATTACATAACTTATTTATTGTTAGAAATGAAGTAAATCCTACACACAGAGCAAATAAATAATTTATGACATGCAGATGCATTTGTTTTTTTTTTCTATCAAACAATACACACAGAATATTTTTTTTTGTTTTCGTCGTTGTTGGTTGTTTTTTTGTTTGTTTCTGTTGTTGTTAGGCAGGCATACACACTTGCAGCCTTGATGATGTTAATAAATAACAACAAAAAAATAAATAATAAACGCAAATTTGTTGTCAGACATCCGGAAATGTTTTGCTTTCGAAGCCTTGCATGGAAAATGGTTGACATGTTGTTCCACATAATTACTCAACGCGAAAATCAGTGCTAAATGGAAAACTACTAGAAAATGGTGTAAAAATGCGTGCGAAAACCTCTTAGAGTAGTTGGAGTGAAAGGCGATAAATATATTTATTAATTAAGTAATCGCTATGCATTTTGCCATGGTTTAAAAAGAAGCAAGAATAATAACAACAAACAAATGAAAGTACGTGCAATTGTCTTATTTTCAAAGTAAAACTATCATCATTACATTAAGAAGAAGAAGAATAATAATAATAAAGATGCTGGCTGGCAAAGTTGCAAAACAATGCTTCTATGAATGCTTTAATTAAAAATTACTTTGTGTCGTCCACCATTTTTATTATCATTTGTTGCTTTAAATTATGAGAAATGTTTGTACATGTGTGAAAATCTTTATTGACAATTGTCGGTTAAATATTCATTGTATAGTTTTATATACATATCAGAGTCCTGCATAGAGAGAAATATGAGTACCCGGCCCGGCCCGGCCCGAGTGGTTAGAGGCCCGGTTCGAGCCCGACTTCGAAAAGTATCCGAAAAATAAAGCCCGG